>JANRMT010039185.1:8922-20654 GCA_026402145.1 Polypterus bichir lapradei | reverse complement strand
AACAGTGACAAAACAATTACATTGACAATCATGTTACGTTATTTTCAAAATGTTTCCTTTTCTTTTTCATTGCTTCTTTAACACACTACTTCTCCGCTGCGAAGCGCGGGTATTTTGCTAGTATATATATATGTGAGAACAACACTCATATCAATGACAAAACAATTACATTAACAATCATGTTACGTTATTTTTAAAATTTTTCCTATTTTCCTTTTCTTTTTCATACCTTCTTTAACACACTACTTCTCCGCTGCGAAGCGCGGGTATTCTGCTAGTTATTTAAATAAAGTTAACGATTTATCTGTAAAATGTAAAATACATAGTTTAATGCATTTCATCATGTAAGTGATATCAAGTATAAATCTAAGGATTTTAAATGTGCAGAGAGCAGGAATATCATAAATGTAATTAATGTGTGTTCTGTGTGGTGATTTCTGCTGACAGGTCAGGAGGAAGCTTCAGAAGCACATAACAATTAACAACTGAGTTAGTTTAAGATGACGTTTATGATGGTCTACTTTAATGATAAAATAAACTACGAGATTAAAGTGAACATTTCGAGATTTAAGCCGAAATTTCCACTTTAGATAGATAGATAGATAGATAGATAGATAGATAGATAGATAGATAGATAGATACTTTATTAATCCCAAGGGGAAATTCACATAATCCAGCAGCAGCATACTGATACAAAAAACAATATTAAAGAGTAATAAAAATGCAGGTAAAAACAGACAATAACTTTGCATAATATTAACGTTTACCCCCCGGATGGAATTGAAGAGTTGCATAATGTGGGGGAGGAACGATCTCCTCAGTCTGTCAGTGGAGCAGGAGGGTGACAGCAGTCTGTCACTAAAGATGCTCCTCTGTCTGGAGATGATCCTGTTCAGTGGATGCAATGGATTCTCCATGATTGACAGGAGCCTGCTCAGCGCCCATCGCTCTGCCACGGATGTCAAACTGTCTAGCTCCGTGCCTACAATAGAGCCTGCCTTCCTCACCAGTTTGTCCAGGAGTGAGACGTCCTTCTTCTTTAATCACAAAATACACCTTTTCACTGTGTCCCTAACTTTTTTTTTCTCTGTGGCTCAAATACGCCACCATACATTTTGATGCTGTTGTGACGGTGCAAAAAAAAAAAAAAAAAAAGAACGGCACAGAAGATAGCATGTGAGACCATTAAAATGTATTGTGTCATTACGATTAGGAATATATGTCGCTTGAATATAAAAGCATCACAAATGCATTTGTATGTCGGTATTTTGCTTCACCACACCAACCATTCATCAAACATCGAAGCACACACATCAATCCTGTGCATTCCACAAAGCGGCTTTCCGTCACATGTAGATAGTAAACAGAGACCCTGATGTCACGTTCTGACTTTTTTACATTGCGCCCCCCGACTTTTTGCTAGTACTACAACTCGTGCATGTGTCACGTTAATTTCTGAGGATGTGCTCAGAGAACGCGTCAAATGAATGCTGGGAACATGTGGCAGCCATGATGCATGCACGTATACATTCTGAGTGTGAAGTATAAACCGGCCCTAAGGACCCTATCAACCATCTGTAACCAGATATGGCCCATACAACAATACCAAAAACACCTGCTGGGATAGGGGGTGATGGCTCCAAGTTTGGATGGACAGTGGTTGCTTCCATCCCAAGAACTCTCCAGTGCATTCTGGATAAACTTTGAGAATACAGCTTACCTCACAAAAAAACCTAACACTACCTCCTGTTGCTTTGATCACCTCCTCTTTCGTTTAGCAAAGCACCTCAGTGATAATGGCTTCAGATAAGAGACGTAAGACAAAATTCTACCAACAGCAGGACAACGTTCAAACTATCAAGTCCTTTTTAGGTTATCTAACCTCTAACTCGATCTAACGTTTTGTCCATCTGGTGCTTATAAGCCGTCACGTCCACCTCATCAGGTTCACGACAGAATACTTTGCTCCAGATTCAAATGACAACAGAGAGCCATTAGAGACTTCAGGAAATGCAGATCTACTTGGATTCATGCTATTTGGTCTTATTAACATGATTAGGTCAATCACTTTCTTTCCGCTCCTCTCGGTAAGGGTGGTGTTATAAAGCATTAAGTGCTAGTCACAATTAAAACTCACTCGTGATTTTCTTTAGCCATTGGACTGACCTCAAAAAATGAATATGAAAGAAAAAAAAATTGCCTTTTGCAGACAGAGGAAGTTTTTTTGTGTCTGCTGTCCATGTGTGGCTGAGCCGGAAACTAGTGCGCTATTGTTAATCGCACATATGGTTTTTATGACCTCCTATGAAACAAAACCTGGATATATTTTTCTATATCCTCTTCCTTTTTTCATTTTAATCAGTGAACTGACAGCACTTGTTTGAAGTTTGCATGGATTTATCCTGTAAATTTCAAGTATGCTGGCCTTGGGACCTCAAATATTTTTTGTTGAAAAGAGCATAACACAGGCAGTCATTAAGAAAACTAAAAAAGAAATGGCTTTTGTTACAAAGGGAAACAAAATGTCTGGTGACTTCTTGCTGGGAGACTGCCAACTGATGCGACGTTTAATATACAATCGGAAGATATCGCAAAGGCCAAACTCTCCATATGCAGGTTCTTAAATGTTATAAAAAAACTGCTTTTTGTATCATGCATCCATTTTCATGTCCTAAGCAGTGCTGCGGGAAGCAGTTAATTAACAATAACAGAAACTGAAAAAATGAGAGGATATTAATTGAATACAGGAAATGCAGGTAACTGATAGCCACCTTCAACTACAGGAGATTAAAAAAAGAAGAAGAAAGTAAAGGCAGGGTAAGGTGAAAGTAATGCAGAAAACAGAAAACCGGGAATCACCGTTTACATATTAAGAAATTCATTTGATGAAGCACTGGACCTTTAGTTTTGGATTTGAGTGTTCAAGGAGGACTTGTATGGTGGCTCAGTAGTTATGACAGATGGCCACAATCTGTGTGGACTTGGAGTATTTTCTTTGTGCCTATTTGACTTGTTTGATTAGCTCTAAAAAGGCAGGGTAGAAAAACGCTCCTCAAATTCATAAACATGCCACTTCCATCCTGCACTGCTCATGTCAGTAAAATGGATCATGTGGTTTTTGTCAAATGCTATAGCTTGTTGTGATTAGGTTGTGACAAACATAACAAAAATAGTATGAGGCCTCCAAAAGGCTCCACAAAAAGCTGGCCAGGACCTTCACCAGCCTGCCCAGAAGAGGCTTACTGCGACTCTTAACTGAAATGGGAATCTGTCTTAAATAACTAGAAAAGTCTTAAAATATATAAGCTCCACAAGGGGAGGGATGACCGTAAACTCTTGGCTTGGGTACAAAAGGGCAAACAAAGTTTTTTTTTTTATAAATGGAAGATTTATTAGAAAATACAAAAATACAATCAAAATACTAAAAAGAGCAAAAACAGGAAAACATAAGTTGCCTGAAAGGTAATAAAGTCCACAATCTACAAGATTAAATCTTTAAAAAGAAGCAAGTAAGTCACAAAAACCAGCAAATCCAACAAAAATGGTACTAATCACAATAATCCAAACAAGTCCAAGGATTTTGTGATCTAAGCTTATGTAGCTGTGGCCTTAAAGAGCCAGAAAGAGGGTTCAGAAGAAGTAAAGTCAGGGCGGCCCCGCCTCCTGGGGCTCAACCTGCAAAACAAAGGGAATGGAAGCGCAGTTAAAGGGGCAATACACGATTATGAATATAACAAAAGATGCAAACATATCCATCCATCCATTATCCAACCCGCTATATCCTAACTACAGGGTCACGGGGGTCTGCTGGAGCCAATCCCAGCCAACACAGGGCGCAAGGCAGGAAACAAACCCCGGGCAGGGCGCCAGCCCACCGCAGACGCAAACATATGAGAAATATTATTTCCTAAATGGCAGTAGATAATAATATACACTTAAAGAGCAGGAAGTTTTGTTTAGTGGTTAGGTCTTTGGACATTGGACTTTAAACCCTAAGCTTGTGTGTTCAAATCCCACTACTGACACTGTGTGACCCTGAGCAAGTCACTTCACCTGCATTGTATCAAAAATGTTGTAAGTCGCATTGGATAAAGACATCAGCCAAATAAATAAATAATAAGAAGAAATAGAGAACATTACATAACACTACCATATAATAACATTCTTAAAAATGGCTAACACAGTAGCCGCAGCAATATAAGGAACAAGCAAGAAAGATAATCCTGGATTGGATGCCAGTGTTCTGCCACTGAGGAAAACATTTTCTTTTAAATGCTAGTCCAAAAACTGGCAGTTCAGCAGATTGTGGCATAGGCGCAGCCTGCCTTCTAAATCCAAACTTCCCATAAAGTCAAAATATCTTTATATCTTATTATATCTTTATATATAATATGCTACCGTGGCTGTTCATTTTTCTGTCTGGGATTTTAAATCACCTGTAGCTCGCAAGCCATTTGACCTATTGATCTGCAATTTGGTACACATACACTATGTGACAACTACTATCCGGTTTAGGGGTAATGATTGACCTCCAAGGTTATTCCTCTTTTTATTTTTATTTTATTTTACTGTAGAGACAACTCTTGGCAGTGGCCGTTCTCATCTCTACCACCTTCACCGTCACTTCCCCTACCTCTTCAAATCTTAAATCATTCTTGAGGCAGATTGAAGACTTAAGTGTCAGCAGACGTGCTCACCCCTAGGGTGACCACTTTTAATACAAAAAAATAAGGGACGCATACTGCAGCGGGGGCCACATCCCTTGGGGGTCAAGACCACAAATACGGGACGATTCCGTATTTTAAAGGACGGGTGGCAACCCTACTCACCCCCCTTGTCTATCAGCAGCTAAGCAAGTTTATTTAATTGTTTGTCTTTCCTCGGTGGTTTCACTTTGGCGATAAAGTTGCTTTCTTTCAGCTTTATGCTGTAGCCTCGCACTTCGTTCTTCATCAGACTCGTTAACTTGGGGCCGCCTTGTCGGCTCTTTGTGCTTCATGCTGTAGCCTTGCACTTCCAGGGTAGACAAACAGACACACACAGATAAGATATATATAAGTAATGATTATGAATTGATTTTACTTACTGTATATGTTTTTCATTGTAATTGCTCTACTTTTATTATATTATTAAATAATATACATAGAATGGAATTATATACTTGATAAATTGGTTTGTTTGTATTCATTGATTGATTTAGAATTTAATTATCCAGTATAAAGAATTTTGCTAAGGTTTCTGCTTACTCTATTTTGTGGGATCATTTGACTCCATGAAATGGTCTATCATATTATAGCTATGAGATATTTTTTATTTTGCTTTGTGGTTTCTGTGTTGCTTTATACATATCTTGTTCTTCAATTCTTTTACTTATTTTTTCATGAAGAATCCGTTTTTATCATTTGTTCGATACAGTCTATGAAGTGACATGAGTTAAAAAAATACTTCTTATTTCTCATGTGTATGAGAAACTTTTGCATGCTCGCAACATTTTAAACTTTTTTGTGCACATGGGAAACTTTCCCGTAAGCATGGGAAATAAGTTTTTTTTTGTTCATATCCCTTTAGGGGCTCATTTAGGTTATTTTTTAAAAAGTTAAATAACTTAACAGATATGTTTTTTGCAACAGTGTCTAGAATCAAGTGACACCCTGGTTGCTCCATGAATTTAATGACGATACAGCTGTTGTGTATAAATATGTCGCCATTTTATTCCAATGATATCCCTCAGTGGAAAAAAAATCAAAACACTCCTTGCCTTAATTCAGAAGGAAATCGGAAGATTTTTTTCAACTTTGGCTTCCTGACTATTTATTCTGATTATCCCCTTTAAATTACTCAGCTTGCTTGTGTTTTTGGTAATATCGCCATTCTTTCCAACTACAGGTTTTCATCTCCTGTTACTTTTCCTCTTATAATAATTTGCATTCACAATACATTGCCGACATGAGGCCAATTCGAAATCACCATTTATCCCCAACACTGATATCATGCGGACAGTTAACCTGGAAGAAAACCTACCGAATCATGGAATAATGAGTAAGCTGTACAGAAATAGTGGTAAGTACAGGCTCTGCACAAAGGAGACAGAATACATAATGCATGGTAAAACTCTGCACTAACATGTTAACTGTGGAAAATGTATTGTTTCTAAAAGATGTTAGATATGACATTTTATTTGTTTTATTTTGTCTTTGATTTTAGTTCCCATAATACAGTGAAAAACAAGGGTAACTTTGATGGTGGCAAATAAAACACTTTCACTCTGTTGTTTAATGTATCTTTTACATTTCTTCTATGGATGTGGATATTCTTTGCCAGAGGAGTTTATTATTCATCTTTACTCTAATAAATCAAAAGATTCAGTTACTTCAATAAATCTCAATAGATGTCACTATGTACAAAGAAAATTCTCCTTACTAATGGAAACAAAACCCTAAACTAAATTAAGTTAAATTAAATTAAATTAAATTAACAGGCAGCATAGAACCAAACCAAAACTAATCAAGGCCAAAACCAGAAAGGAGAAGTCCCAAAACAAAAATAGGCTGCCAAAGAACTTATCCAAAATCTAAATTGTAAATCAAAGAATTCAAAATAGTACAATAATAAACATTTTCCAATACTCAAAAGCTAAGAGGGGATCTGAATCAATCAGCACCAAGCCAAACTAATGTCACTCCAAGAAATTATGCACAGGTGACTTAAATCCTTCTCAGGTGACTGCAGCCATGAAGACTGCAACACCTAAGGATCCTCAACCAGTCCGAAGCCCCTGGCTTCACCATAACCAAAAAAAAAAAATTACAAATTATCAGAAAAGCAGTTGGTCAAAGAATGATAAAGAACACCTGTCAATACCTGACAAAGGGTCAAGGAGTGACAAGAGAATAGAGCAAAATAACAAAACTAGCACTTCTCCATGTTATAATCTTGCTAAAGGAACAGAGCAAGTGCCCAAAGGATGAATGACACCAATGACACAGAAGTGTGAGGAATGGAATTACCAAAAAGAAATAGCTGAATAGGAAGTGGGTCTGAAAATCTGTGAAGATAAGCAAGAATCGAATTGGCAATGCCAGAAAGGCTAACCAACAACCAAAGTCAAAAGCTCAAAGCAAAACTCCTGCTACTATGTTATTTTGCTTGCTATCAACTGTCAGTACAAATAGTCTCTCTATAAATCCTCGGATGAGACAAGACTTTTTAGCCTGGGATGAGACGTGACTTTTTAGAGAGACACTTTCATGTCCCACGAGACGAGACTTTGTGTCAAGAGATTTAACCATGCTGGAAATAAAAGATAAAGAGTAGATGACAAAGTAGAACGTCATAAAAAATTCAAAAATGTTGCTGCGATACACATGCAGAGCAGGTTAAAGATAATGGAAGTGCAAAAATTCAAAAGTCTCAAAAAAATGATAGTAAAGATCGCATTAGTACAAACAAAAACAGAAATTATTACTCGGTGAAATAACGGAACAGCTTAAAGAGATCAAATATATTATTCGGATTTAAACTTTAAGTCGGAGACTTGTAGATCGTCTAATTCATGCTGCCATCAGGGAGAAGTAGTGTTTCTTACCAATGAAGAGGCGTGTCCGTGAGAATTAAAAGATTTGTTGTTTGGTGAAAGTGAAATCCACAAACACAAGCGACAGAGACATGAAGTGGCTGGCTGGCTGGCGAAGCCCCATAGTTTTACAAAAAAAAAAAGAATAATACATAATATGTACTGTGACAGGTAACATGTCTAGCAACAGTAAGCAACGACGCTAGGATCATTGGCGATCATAAAGATATAAGATAACACAATAATGATATCACTATAATGCTACAAATTAACAATTCAAATATAGTGCAGAACAAATGATGGAACCCACATACATAGTGTGAAGGATGGCCGGCCATTTATCCCGGCCAATACCCCCAAGCCGCCAGGTGGAGCCCTCCTTGCAGCATGGAGGTCCCCAGAAGACCAGCAGGGCATCATGGACAATGGAGGTTTTATGCAAAACCCTGCTGGATGCCATGGGGGCCACAGGAGGGAGCTGCAGGGAGGACCGAGGGCTTCTTCATGCCCTGTGACCCGGAGGTTCGTCATAGGAAGAGCGACGGACTTCCGGGTTGAAGAAAAGAACTTTTACCTGACCCGGAGGTGGTTGAGGATCACATGGACTGGGGATTGAGAACACTTCTGGGTCAGGGATTATAAAAGGACTGTGGGAGCTCCCAGACGGCGAGCTGAGCTGGGTGGAAGGGTGGCAACGCGTCTGGGAGCTGGAGGATTGTTTATTGTGTTTTATTATTGAGTATTGTGAGTTTAATGAGAATTGTAGTGGAGAGTGTGCTTTGTGCACTGTGGCATAAAAATAAAGTCACCTTGAGGACTTTTACCTGGTGTCTGGAATCGTGGACAGGGGTTCAAGGGAGCGAGAGCACCCCCTATCGTTCACAATAGGTTCTGACATAAATACACAGGTAATAACACTCTGTGTCTATCTAAACACAGTAGAGGTCTTGTCTTGCCCATTTGGTGGCTCACCCATTTTCCTATTCAAAAACACCTGACTTCTTCCTCATAACCTCCACTGGCCTTTGTTCCTTCCTGCCAGAAAAGCTCTTGCCAAAATCACATCCACATCCGACATCAAGCTCATCTGCCTCAAGGTCAGGACGCCCTTTGAAGCCTGATCCTGTAAGCACTTCCAGTCCACAGAAATCAACAACTGGGCCAACTCCTGGAGTTCCCCTTCAAGGACCCTCACTGTGGCCCCAGTTGTTACTGCAAATCCCCTGAGGTCAATTAAACACTGCAGAAGCTTGAATATGTTGAATATGATATACCTGTTTAACACATTTATAATGTTTTTAGGGTTGCAGTTTTGTTCTGATGCAGATTTTTTGCTCAAATGTGGTTTTCAGGTAATTATATAATTTTTTGCATCTTTTTCTGCTATCTTGTTTTTTCTTCATATCTTACAATATACATATTTCTTTAGGACGGCATCTTGAGAGACATTGTTGGCACTGGTTCATGCATTGCTAGGGGTGTGGCTGCTGGCGTTGTGTCCTGTGGGTAATCGGCACGGGATAAAAGTCCAGCTGGGGATTCCGTTCATATTCTGATCTGTGGAAATAAACCTCTTAAAATAAATGCTTAAAAGAATTCCTTTGTTATAGATCTTCTTGCGTGTTTCATTTGCTTTTTCAACTTCAGGTCTTATCTCTTATTAGGATTTGGTAGCTAAGTTTGTTTGTTTTGGTTTCTTTTTTATGCACTTCTCCTGATTTAGCTCAGTAACAAAATCACCAGTCCATTTCTCAGCAGGACACACACACACACACACATATTTAGATATACATATATACTGTAAGAAGACGCTATATATATATATATATATATATATATATATTATATATATATATATATATATATAGTGCCTTACCCGACACAGATTGGAAATGGGAGGCACGGGTAAAATTAACATTATTTATTTTCTTCAGCTGGAGGGCATGTCTTCCCCGTAATCCCTCCAGCCACAACACAGTCCCAAGCACTAAACACAACACAAAAACACTCCTTTCTCTTCCACCACCACTCCTCCACAGCTTTATCCTCCTTCCACCTGATTCTGGCTACTGAATGGTGGTCGCTGGCTCACTTTTATCAGGCACCCGGAAGTGCTCCAGGTGGCTGATTGCCGACATCCAGCTGCACTTCCGGGTAAGGCAAAACCAGTGCCCAAAAGGGGCCAGCCGCTCCTGTTGCAGCACCCCCTGGCGGCGCCTGCAGAACCCCACAGAGCTGCACAGAGCTCCAACCCCCATGAAGCCCTGGGGGAGTCCAAGGCACTGCTGCAACCAAGGGAGGCTGCCATCTAGCGTCCAGGGGGAGATACTGGGCTTCCCACCCTCATCCCCTTGGCAGATGTGATGAAGGGGCATCCAGGCCAGGCATGGGCCCCGGCCATCTGTCACAATACACACTGTATGTACTATATATACAAGATTAAACACAGGAGAGAGATAAAGAGTTCAGAGCCATGTATATTTTTCACAAAACAAAGATAATTGCAAAATTAGTGCAACATCATTCCAGACACAAGTCATCAGTTAGACTGACTCAAGATGGTGGTGGAACTCCTTAAGAAGAAGCCAGACCTGAAGGGGCGGGTCCAAGTAACCATGACCTGCCAGCCATGTGATCTACAAGGGAGAGAGGAGGAGAAGAAACATTAGGCAATAGTGTCAGCCCTCGACTCTGGGGTGGAATTAGCAGTAAATAAGTCCTCAGGTTGTCTGCCAATTGCATATGTGTGACTCTATATATATATATACTAGCAGAATACCCGCGCTTCGCAGCGGAGAAGTAGTGTGTTAAAGAAGTTATGAAAAAGAAAAGGAAACATTTTAAAAATAACGTAAGATGATTGTTAATGTAATTGTTTTGTCACCGATATGAGTGTTGCTGTAATATATATACACACAGACACACACACACACAAACACACAAACATATATATATATATAAATATACATATATATGCATATATATACATATATATATATATATATATATATATATATATATATATATATATATATATATATACATATACACATATACATATACATATATAGGAAAATACCCGCGGTTTGCAGTGGAGAAATAGTGTGTTAAAGAAGTAATGAAAAAGAAAAGGAAACATTTTAATAATAACGTAACATGATTGACAATGTAATTGTTTTGTCACTGTTATGAGTGTTGGTGGCATATATATATATATATATATATATATATATATATATTTATATATATATCTATATATCTGTCTATCTATCTCTACATATATACACACACATATACATACACATATATATCTATGTATCTATCTATCCATCTATATGTATATATCTATCTATCTATCTATATCTCTATATCTATATATCTATATATATTTCTATCTATATCTATATCTATATCTATATATATATATATATATATATATATATATATATCCTTTGGGGTGTGAGCAGCTTTTGCTGGGGGTGCCAGAATCATTGAGGAAGAAAAATTAAAAACATTATTTGTACAAAATCTTAATTTATTTATCCATTCCTAAATAATTAAATGGGCAGGCTATTTCGTATCAGTGCAATACGCTGCTCGTTAAAACGGATGACTCCTACTCATACGTGCAAGTATGCGTGGATATTATGAACTATCGTATCTGTTCAAGTTCTATTTAATTTTTAAATATAAGTAATTTTTATTTGGTCGACAGAAATATGTTTAGTAGGAATGAAAGTTAAATTTAATCATCATTGCATAAATTTTTCTTCACCATAGAAATTTAAAGACTAAATCCAACTTCCATTACTACGAAAGATATTTCTGGCGACTAAATAGAATCTACTTATATCCAAAATCGAGCTATTGAGCTGTCTCCTGCCTGCCTGAATAAGTCACCCTCGCTTCGCTCTTACTTTTTTACCCTACTTTTATTCATGGCTAGTCGCGGAAAAATTATAACATGGAAGGAGGATTAAACTGAGTATGGCTTTACCAAAACAATTATTGATGGCAAAAAAAGTATCAATTATTCATAAAACTTCAATTGGTGATCTTTTTTTCTGCGTTAACCTCATATTTTTTCATACTTCTACTCAAACCAAGGGGGTGCGAGGGTAAAATGAATTGGAAAGCGGTGATATATATATATATATAT
>JANRMT010039112.1:3023-13579 GCA_026402145.1 Polypterus bichir lapradei | reverse complement strand
ATAGATAGATAGATAGATAGATAGATAGATAGATAGATAGATAGATAGATACTATGGTCTACAGCAGAATAAGTAAAACTTTAAAAAGAAAGAAAACTACTGACTTGGCAGTCACAATGAGGCATTTTGCAGGCATATCGATGTTGGTATAAAGGAGCTCCAGTAGCGTTTTTTGACACAGATCTGCTAAATAATTTGTTGGTTGAAAGAACTCAGCATTAGTGTGTCAGAGAGAAGATGTGCAGCATTGTTCATAATGACACTCAGTTTTGTTTTACTCCTCTCCTTTGCTACTACCTCCAGGGGATCCAGAGTGCATCCCATAACTGAACCTACCCTTTTAATTACCTTGTTGATTCAGTGGAACTGTCTTGAAGTGATGTTGCCAGCCCTGCATACCAAAATGTAGGAAACCATACTGGCCATCACAGAGATGCAGAAGATGTGAAGGATGTCACAACTCATATTAAACGAACACAGTCACCTTAGGAAAAAGAGGCTGCTCTGCACTTTCTTATATAATTCCTTTGTGAAATGAGACCAGTCCAACCTGTCATTTATGTGGACCCCCAAGTACTTGTAGGAGTGCACTATCTCTACATCCAATCCCTGAACAATAACAAGTTCCTTGCTTTTACTGGTGATAAAATGAAGGCAAATTCTCTCTGTGCAAAGAAACATACTTCTCCACCTGACTCCTATACTCTGTCTCATCCTTTTTATCAATACACTCCATAAGTGCAGAATCATCTAAGAATTTCTGCACATGATATGACCTGGTGTTATAAATATAGTCTATGATGTACAGAGTAATGAGAAAAAAATAGTGAACTGTTCCTTGTGGTGCTCCAGGGTTGCTCACATCTGTATCAGAAGCACAGTCTTTGAGTCTTCTGGACACCATAGGCTCACCCACCTGCATATCTCTGAGTTTACCCTTTAACAGAGATGGCTGGATAGTATTGAAGGCACTGGAGAAATAAACAAAAATAATCCTTACAGTGCTGCCAGCTTTGTTCAGGTGAGAATATGCCTAGTGGATCAGAGAGATAATTGCATCTTCCACTCTAATCTGTGTCCAGTAGGCAAGCTGCAGTGGGTCCAGTTGGGCTACTACAAGAGGACTGGTGAAGTCCAGGAACAGTTTCTCAAAGGTCTTCATAATGTGTGACATAAGTGCCACTGTTCTATAATCATTAGTTGAAGAGGTGCTTTAATTCTTTGGAACAGGAACAATGCAGGATATTTTCCACAACAGCTGCACTTTCTGGAGCTTTAGGGACAGGCTGAACAGGTGACAGAGGATACCGCAAAGTTGGTCAGTACAGGCCTTAAGAACAGTCATTCTAATTGACAAGGTTGGAGTTGTTGATATAGTATGGTTTGCTGTGAGGAGACTGGTCATTGAAAAAAGGTGGCAGTGGGAAGGAAAATGTATTAAAAATATTTTCAGGGAATTAACTTTGTCCACTTTCCCTTCTTACACCTGAGCCTGAGTCTGGATTGCTTTATTTCATTATCATACCAAGTTTTTTTCCTGACATCCTTCATATAATTCTGAGTGAGTTTTTTTTTTTTCTATTTACTGTACATTCACTTTTAATTATTTGGCTGTCACCTTTATCCAAGGTGACTTAAAACATTTTATTATATAATTTTTATACTCCCTTTCATTTTCCAGTTGCACCACAGGTAAGTCAAGTGACTGACACACAGTGTTAGTAGTGGGATTTGAACCCACACCCTCAGGGTTTGAAGTCCAAAGCCTTAACCGCTACACCACACTGCCTGCACAAGCTTTGTAAGCTTCCTTTCCTTCATTCAGCTTTTTCTTTAGTACTCACTGTGCATCCTGCAGTGCCTCTTTGTCACCAGATTTGAATGCTTTTATTTTCTCATTCAGGAGATCTTTTAGGTCCTTAGTAATCCAGGGCCTGTTGTTTGGAAAGCAATGTACTGACTTTGAGGTTACCACTGTATCGACACAAAAGTTATTATAGTCTGTGATGCAGAGACTATCATAATATTCTCCCTCATTATCATCCCCATGTGACTCACACATTATTTCCCAGTCTGCCATTTAGAAACATCCATGCAAAGCCATTTCAGCCTCCAGGCTCCCCTTCCACTTCCACTGTCCTGATGGTAACAGGTAGCTGTCTAATAACAGGCTTGTAGCTGGGATTAAGATGAATCAGGTTGTGGTCAGATCTGCCAGAAGGCGACAGTAGCTTAAACTTGAAGGCATCTTTAACATTTCAATAAAGCAGGTTTCTTCCAAAGTCACATGGTTGGAGTCACCATATATTACAACTGCAGGGTCAGAGTGTGTCGTCATTAAAGTGTTGGGGAGAGAGTGAAACATTCCCATTGCTAAGTTCCCATTTGCGGAGGGAGGAATATAAACATTCATAAATATGTTGCAATTTATCTCCCTGGACAAATAAAGTGAATGAACTCCAATAGCCAGAATTTTAATGTCTGAATTACAAACTGTAGTTTTAACAGTGATATTCTCCCTTTTACCTGATTTCTCATTCATTCACATACTGTCTGTCTTTTAAACCGCACTGGGTCTCTGTTTGCTCAAATAAGATGATATCTGTCCAGCATTAAAACAGAGTCAGGTATAACAGGTTTAAGTCAGCTCTCCATAAAACACAAAATGCCCCTTGTACTTGTTTGCTCCTTGACCCTCTACAAGAACAGACATTTCATCAATCTAATTTATCAGTGATTGAACATTTCCCATTACAATAGATGGAAGACCAGTTCTAAAACCTTTTTGCTTTGCCTTTACACATCACTATCTTTGTAAAAACAACTCCTCACGATCAGAAGTAGGTGATTACAGGAGTATTTAACTCATTTTTATTTTCTCAGTGTCTCTTATGTTTCTAGATGGAGCAGATATAAGACAGCCTTTGGGTCCACTGGATCCAAGTTCTCAGCCTGTTTGAAGTGCAGACAAGACAAGTGAGCACCTGGGTTTGGGGACATTGCAGTTTGTTGGTAAATTTTGAATCCATTTAAAATCCATTTATCCGATTTCTAATGCCAACCATCAGAGACAAGCCAGAAGCTAGATCAAATCTAATCATAAATAAGACTAGTAACTAGTAAAACAAGTTCAGAAAAGAAAAGAAAAACAGTTAGAAATATGGATCTGTAAAAGGCTGCTGCTTGCGCAGTACCCGGAAGAGGTAGAATCACTGAATGACAGTTAGGCATCAAACCTGGGTGGGAAACTAGCCCATCATAAGGCGCGCTCATTCACAGACTCGCATACATATATACACTAAATTACATCCGTTAGTTAACTTAAAATGAATACAGTTAGGAGATACTAACTGGAGAACAGCTAAGCAAAGAGAAGGAGAACATGCAGATTTCATATAAACATCAGTCATTCCACAAATCACCATTAATAATACATTTTTTAATAATAATAATAATAATACATTTTATTTATATAGCGCCTTTCCCATGATCAAGACAATTACAGAATATAAGAAAGAACGGCAGGGTATACAGTATATAGCATTATACAAACCAAGTAAATAAATAAAGAAGATTACGACAGTGAATTCAGACAAAAAAAGTCTAACAGACAACATAATTGATGGTCTGGCACACACACATACATGGGGGTCCTTTGTTATATGTTACATTTCAAAATATAAAAGACTGTGTTAACAAAAATATCTTTCAGAATATTAATTTGAATTATTATTACCTAACACCAATTTAACAAAAAATCATATTATGAAATATGAACATAGCATGATCGGTTTTATTTGGGATTTTTAAAGCATATATATTGATTATGTAATAAATATTCAACCAGCAATACACATAGTTAAAAAATTATATTTTAGTATCTAAATTATTGATATAACTTAAATTGATACTCACTTAAATGAAGTGTATTATACATTTGGAATAAAATACCCTCCAACAAAATGTACAACCCTTCTCCACACCTTCAGGGTGTTATTAACCTCACCATGTGTTTGTATCTTGATAATATCACACAACCTACGAAGAACCTTAGCAAAATTAATTTGATTATGAGAGTACAGACTTTCCAAAAATCATTTAACATTTATAACTTAAAAATATTACTTACATAAACATAATAAAAACAAAATGATTTGGGCTTCAAAAATGCAATGCAAGGTTAAATCTTTCTGAAGCTCGTATTCCATTCTGCACTTGAAATCTGGATTACACAGATGTTTGGTTGTTCAAGGCAGCGTGAAGGTTACTTCAGCAAGGCCAAACAGCTTTTCAAGTCTAAAACTGATTTATAGCATCTTTCATAAATACAGAAAAAAGTAATGAAAGTCGAAACTAAATAAAAAAATTAGATATGAACAATATATTATATTCAATATAAAATAGAAATTAAAAGGATGAAACATAGCACTACGGAAAAAGGTATAACCACACCGAATATTAGCTTTCAATTATATTATTTAAATAATTGAGGTTTATACATAACACACAAACAAATGGTATTAGGTCTAATCTAATCTAATCTAAAAACCCTAATTGCTTTTATAACATTATTTATGTAACATAATCTTCTCAAACATGCCCAATCCAAAAAAATACCCAGCCTCTTGGTAGCACTTGGCAAAAGGAAGGGAGGAAAAAGCCCTAAAGAGAGGATCAGTCTGTGATAAGGACCATTTACAATTAACCTAACCAGCACATCAGTTGAGATTTGGGAAGAAAAGTGGTGGGGCCAAACACACACAGGGAGAACTGGCAAATTCCACAAAGACAATGACTGGGTGAAGGATTAGAACTCAAGACACTAGGTTCACGAGGTGGCTACACTACCAACAACTGTGTTGCCCTCATTGCTTTCATTATGCTGAAACTTTATGGTTTATTAATATCTGAATTATCTACATCTTCAAAATCAGTTAACTTGGTAGGTTCCAGAGGCTGTACTGGAAACATCAGGGAACATGCCTGCCAACGCAACATGAAATGTATGCTTTGGTTGTATAAGTTGCTATATCAGTACAATAAAAAGGCACTACCAGGGGATTGTACACTTTATGTGAATGTAGGGTGGACTGAAAGGGCTTCAGATGGAAGCACCAGCATCAGTGGGAAAGAGAGGTCAAAATGGCAACATCTCCAGTGTGACAGAATGTGCAGATTCCTGCTTGGAAGCATAAGGGACTGTGTCCTTCTCTGTGGAGAACATGCAGCATAGCTGCTGCCAGGGATACCTAATTGTTAAGGCCTACAGAAGCCTCAGAGGCCACTAGGCCACTAGGGGGAACTCCGAATAATCGGAGGCAGATACAGTGCCAGCCCACCCTCAAAGTAATTTCAGGGGTGAGCTGGAAGTTGCTTTAAAGCCAACTCTCCTAGACAGCTGGTAAGCAAATACTCAGGTGGTAGTAAGAAAAATGATCATATTCAGAGAGAGGTAGAAGAAAAGAGAAGTGGGAGATAATGGAAACCTTTATTGTACAGTATGCATACACAGTCAAGTGAAAGAGTCAGAAAGAGTAGTAACTGATTTAATCTTCCAGTGTGGCACTAGGGACTTAGTGCTTTTTTGTTTAGTTTTGTTCACTGTATTTGAACCTTTACTATTCCCCCCTTTATTATTTCTTTAATAGAGTTATTTTATTTGGTCTCTTTTGCATTATTCAATGTTGATGGGACACTACAAGAATGTCACCTATCATCCACAATATATAAACTTAAGAGTGTTTGTAAGAAAGAAAATAATCAAAAATGGCTTGTTACCATTCTGTTAATGTAATGTACCTGTAATGATGAAAATGGTATGATATAAAAAACTCTCTCTATATATATACTTTATACAGGGGTGGGAAAAAGTATGTTTACAGTTGAGACTATGCAAAACACAGAGTTTATTCTTGTGTTATTATGCATTTATGAATTATTGTATTATTTATTTGTATTATTTGTAATCTTCTTATTAGTATTAAAGTGTGCTTGAGTGTAGCAAGTAGACTACAAGAATGTGTAAATAATGAAGGCTGTCAATTGGACCGTTTACAGGATTGTACTTAAGTGCACTTGAGCAAGGCCCTTAACCTGCAATTGCTCAGCGCTTTGAGTAGTGAGAAAAGCGCTATATAAATGCAAAAAATTATTATTATTAAAAATTACTGTGGCATTTAGATATTTTTTAATAAAGTTAATAAAGCTATTGTAATACGTAACCTGCATGTATTTTTCCATACAAACAACTGTAAACTTAAGTTTCCCACCCTTGTGTATATATATTGTCACAAGAACGACACAAAATCATTATAAAGTTTTGGGGCAGCCACCCGTATAATGTGCCTTGGCTGCAAAAGGTAATTGAAATAATTGTCAGATGACCACAAGACTGAGTCCAAAACAAAACTGATGATTGGGGTCCGAACCGAAAGTGACGTCATTGGGACCGAATGTAATGTCATCGGCAGCAGTGGAACCAGAAATGGCGTTATCAGAGGCACTGGAACTGGGCAGGATTTCCCGAGAATGGTCTGCAAGGGATTGAGAAAGTCGGTTAGGGCACCTCGCCGCCCTTAAGCTGTCTCCTATTCACACATGTGTGACAATATATATATATATATATATATATATATATATATATATATATATATAGTGGACCTCCAAGGCAGACACCGCTGCCTCAGCCCAACATAGACACACACAGAGGCACAACTTCAAATCACACAGGACTTTTATCTTCCCCTATTCCCCACAAGTATAATACAGTCCCAAAGCACAGCACAAAATAATTATCTTCCTTTTCTTTCTCTTTTCTCCTCCACTTCTCCAGGTAAGCTTTGTTTCCCTCCTCCTGACTCTGTATCTCCGAGTAATGCCTGCTGACTCCTTTTATAAGGCACCTGGAAGTGCTCCAGGTGCTTGTTAATCCAATTCCTGCAGCACTTCCGGGTGAGGCGGAAGAGCTGCTCTCCAGGGCTCAGCAGCAGTTCCAGCCCCCCTGGTAGCTCCCACAGATCCCAAAAGGGCTATATCCAGATCCAACTCCCATGAAGCCCTGCAGGGGTTCAAGACACCACTGCAACCCTGGGCACTTTTAGTATTAGCCTTGAATTTTACTTGCACTGTTTCCCAGTTAAACATGTGTCTTGTTGAATTTGTATGTGCATATATAAGAGACTAGCAAAATACCCGCGCTTCCCAGCGGCGAAGTACTGCCTTAAAATTTTTATTAAGAAGAAAATTAAACCTTTTTAAACTGAGGGAAAATATACCAATAATTATTTGTTAAGGATCTCTTTGTATGCCACGTTGTCAGTTCGGCCCTCCAGTTGTAATATGACCAAGCTGTAGCTGTGCGCTGAGCTTACTCTTGAGCATGCAATGTACAGTTGGCCATGTGAACAGTAATCTTGTTTCAAATCTCAAAGCTTGGATTGCTGCTGTCATAATCGGTTTGAGTTTCATGGTTTGTTTCAATTACGACAGTATTTGTAGGACTTGTGTTGAAGAGACATTCGGCATCTGTCAAAGCGTTGTAAGTATACAACCAGTTTCATTGATAACTTCACATCCAGCTTTTGAGAGTTTAAACATTTCTAAACATCAAAGTGTCCACTACTGAAATCATCACCTGTGAATCTAAGATGTTTAAGAGGCATTGGCGGTTGTCCAAAGGTGTAAAATATTTGGCCATTTCGGTACACTTGAAAGCGACAACCGAACAATTCAGCGGCAGCCATCAACTGTGAAGGGCTTAAGCATTTCACTCTTCTAGTGCTCCTGTGTAGTATAATTATCTCCTGTACCGTCATCAGTCCACACCTTGAACCTGTCCCAGTCATTCAATATATAAGACACAATGTTCCTCCGGATATCAAGAGTGAGCCTGATATGGCCGTGCAATATGTAACAAAGAGAATGGAAAAGGCAGGTGCCATCTCCGGGCATGGAAACCACTTGGTAAGTGACAGTTCTTTGATCGATGATGATCACCTCGATAGACATGTTAATGGGGGTAAGGTTGGAATGATAAAGGAGATGGGTACCTGAACAATGTCAACTAAGTCTAAAACACCTACACAATAACTATAATCATAATAAATGAACAATAAAACAGCGGAGAAGCCGTGGATTAAATAAAAAGGCTGTAGTTATCAGCAGGGAGACGTGAATACCGTGGTGAAGCAAGGAAGGGAATGTAGAGACTGGAGCGACAGACGGCCTTATATAGGCAGGCAGCCAACAACGTGGGAGGCGTTGGGATGGGGGACCCAACGCTGCCTCACACGGCGACCGAGCTGCAGGCTATGGACGTATATATGTACATAAGTAGGATTCAGTTAGCATTGGGAACCCGCGTACCAAATTAAAAACATTATTTGTACAAAATCTTAATTTATTTATCCATTCCTAAATAATTACATGGGCAGGCTATTTCGTATCAGTGCAATACGCTGTTTGTTAAAACGGATGACTCTCGCTCTTACGTGGAAGTCTGCGTGGATATTATGAACTATCGTATCTGTTCAAGTTCTATTTAAATTTTAAATAGAAGGAATTTTTATTTAGTCGACAGAAATATCTTTGGTAGAAATGGTAAAAACAGACAGGAATATTATTCCTGAATAAATCAACTCAAACCTTAAATAACTTATAATATTTTGCTCTCCATAAAAATATATCCTGTCTAAATTATACAAGTTAGAAATAAAGTAAACATTAAAAGAACAAACATTCAAATTTCTTTACTCTTATGCAATTTTATATAAAAAATAAACTTAGATTTTAAATATCCCAAAAGATTTTGCTCTCCATAAAAATATACCCTGTCAAAATTATACAAATTCAAATATGAACATGGTGCATAACAAAACCTGGAAATATAAATAAAATGTGTTCTTTTCAGCAATAACAAATCAAATCATTCAGTTGTCTTTGCTCATATGTCATTTTAGAGCTGGACGCCTGGTATCTTTTTTTGGCAACAAGTTCGTTTATGTTTGGTGTGAGGTTCTGTGTTGTGGAGATTCTCAAGATGGACTGCAGGTGCTCATCAGTGAGGCGACTCCTGTGTGCTGTTTTGTTAGTCTTCATCACTGAGAAGAGCTTCTCACACAGATATGTGCTACCAAACATGCACAAGGTTCGAGCCGCATGTAGATGGAGCTGGAGCATTTCTGCGGTAATGGAGTAAATAAACTGTGCGGGCCCTGCAGTATCGTACTTTGCCTTCAGTGTGCCATTACACTGCAGCTCAATCACCTCCATCTAAATCCTCACAGTTGCAGTTTCCACATCGAAGGGGATTGCGAAACAAGTCAAAATTCTTTTTTTGTTCTTCAAAGTCACCAAAGCGCCGTGCGAACTCAGTGCGCAGTGCGCTCAGTTTATCAGCAAAGTGCGTATTTGGGAACACCGTTGTGCCGAATTGGTTCAACATTACTTGGCAACAGGGAAAGTGGGGCAAGTTGCACTGGTGCATTTGTGTCTCCCATAAAAGCAGCTTCACTTGAAATCACTTTGTGATTGTGCGCGGGTACAAAACGTCTGCTGAAGTGTCAGATTCTTCTTTAACTCTTCTGCTTTCTGTATCTTCTGCATTGCATTCAGGTCTTTCAGGTTATCCTGATGTTTTGTCTCATAGTGCCGTCTTAGATTAAATTCTGTAATTACAGCCACATTAGCTCCACAAATGAGAGACACGGGTTTACCGGCAATGTCAGTAAACATATACAAAGCCTCCCATCTGTTTTTAAAGGCTCTATTTTCAGAATCAACTTTTCTCTTCAGCATCGTGTGGGCTAGCTTCGCAATAACTTGCAGCATCATAAGCTAGACTTGATTAACGTGGTAAGTGTTCGGCAAGGTAGCTGAAGCGCTGCATTATGGGATCTGTAGTTTATTGTGTTACCAGCGCTTCATATACCCGGGCCATTAATAACAATAATACAGTATATAAAATGATCTCGCGGGCCGGATATAATTACACGCCGGGCCGGATGTGGCCCGCGGCCCTTGAGTTTGACACATATGGACTAAATAGAATTTGAAAAGATATATTTTTTCGTACATCAAGCCCGCGTGCTATTGTGGTTTGGCCTGCATGCCTCAATAAGTCACCCTCCCCTCACTCTTACTTTTTTACCGTTCATCTAATGAATACACTGAGTATGGCTTTACCAAAACAATCATTGATGGCGAATAAAGTATCCATTATTCGAGTATGTAGATCGGGGTATATATATATGTATCGCAGCAGAGAAGTAGTGTGTTAAAGAAGCTATGAAAAAGAAAAGGGAACATTTTAAAAATAACGTAACATGACTGTCAATATACAGTAATTGTTTTGTGAGTGTTATTGAGTGTTGCTGTCATCAAGGACTTGATTATCATTATTTCTTTCAATCAGGTTCGTATTTGTAGGATGTGTTGTGTTCAAGTTAAATTCTGTGTTTGTCAATCGCTGTAAAGATAACAGGTTTCATTCATCGATTCGTTTCTTACTGCATCAATAAACAGCTCGTCTTCTTCTTTATCTGAGACCTGACACACTG
>JANRMT010039100.1:0-10516 GCA_026402145.1 Polypterus bichir lapradei | reverse complement strand
TATATATATATATATATATATATATATATATATATATATGTGTCTGTCTATGTATGTGTGTGTCTGTGTATGTGTGTGCATAAACAAAAACAAGAACAGCCCTTGCTGTTATAAATTTACAAATTGAAAATTTGAACAAGTAAACATTTGGGGAAATACAGTAGATACTGCACAGTTATTAAGGCTTTGTGAGGCACCTATCATGCAAGCTGTTGACTCTGAGAATCTTGTTTTCTGATTATGTTGTGGCTTTGGGTCTACCAAATGTGTTCTTACCAGAGTTTTCACCAATTTTCAAGTTCTAATTGATGATGTAGGAAACTATAGCCATTAACACCTTGGCTGTCATTGAAAATTCTCTAAAGGAAAGACCTACATTTTTAATTGTTATAATAATCTGTCTTCTTTTGTTACTTGTCTTTATCTCACCATTATGATATGAATATATATAGAGCATTGCTGTCCACATAATGCTTCAGAGGGTGTAACAACACAGTTTGTTCCAACACTCCTTTTATACAGGCAAAAGTTTTTGTAAGTAGTCAACAAAAGTTGGGACACCTGCAGTAACTGTTTGCATCAGCATCGAAAGCTTCATTAACTTTCATTGCTACAGAAATTAAATAAGTTGTTAACCCACTAATTGTTCTATGAAAATACATTTTTGTGTAACTCTAAAAATTACATTATTTTTCACTGTTTGATAACCTAAACTTTTTTTAACGTCTGGCAGCTTACTGCTTACCTTTGCATCATTTTAGGTATTTTCACTGGACCTGAACTGTTTCAATAAAAACTGAAAAAAGCTGGGATGTTCAAAAACTTTTGGCAACAGGACAGTGCAAGCAACAGAAATAATATAACCAGCAGAAAATAAAGTAATACAATAAATTAGAGGATAGTGGAAGCAATATATGTAGCTAATTCAGGATTGCTGGTAAGGTCAAAAGGCTTTTGAGGAGCCTAACAGCATGGGGAAATAAGTTGTTACAGAATCTGTCAAAGTTGGTTTGAATATTACTTTTCCTTCTGCTAGATAGGAATAGGACAGTTTATAGGAGTAGTGTAACGGGTTCCCTTCAATGTTAGAAGCCTTGTGTTTCTGAAGAATGTCTTGGATGAAGGGTACAGAGTTTCCAATAATTTTTGCTGAAGTATGCATTATCCATTGCTGGGCCTTGAGGTATGCCACCTTGCACCACTTTCTGTACCAGAGAGTAACACAGCTGGCCGAAACACACTCTATGATAGCCCCGTAAAAAGGGGTATGAATGGCAGGGGGAAGTCTAGCGCTCCTCAGGTGCTGTAGGAAAGAGAGATGTTGTGCAATGTGTAGGTAACCTGCAGGTTTGGGGTAAAAATTTTTGCAAACGGAGTTGGTAATGTGTGCAGATTCATACTCATCATGCAGTACCATTTGAGTGTCTGTTCAGTCTCAGCTTTATTCTGTAGCATGACAATGATCCCAAACATATGACCAAAAGAATAAAAAATATATGCAGCCAAAGAGGAACAGGAAGTCCAGTAGTTGATGGTATGGCCCACATAGAACCCTGATCTGAACAACAGCAGGCCAATCTGTGATTATTTGCAGCCAAAGTCTGCAATAAAACTGTGACACATTCTTCAAGAGGCTTGGAACAACTGAGCACTCGAGCTCCTTCAGAAACTGCACAGAAATGTACCTAAGAGAATTGCTCCTTCTTTAAGGAAAAGGGTGGTCACATCAAATACTGATTTCATTTATGCTTTTGCCTTTTTAGTGCACTAGTAGCATCTAGTATGATTATTGATTAATAAAAACTATTCATTATTTTTTAACTCATCCCCACTTTATTTTTTTTTTTTAAAGACTAAAGGTTTAACTGCTGGGAGCCTCATCAACTGATAAAGGTACTGAAAATAATGTAGTTAAATGACCAGATTTTTTAAGTAATGAATGTGATCAACAAAAGCAAAATAAATAGTTAATTAATTGATGGATTGACACCACTTTATGCATTTCTTTTTTCTCCCACATTCCTATACTACAAGGAGAAAAAAAAAAGACAAGGAAAAAAGGAAAGAAACAAAAAAGAAAAAATGACTATGATTTGACAATTGTAAAAACTGCTTTTATTATTATTAATTACAGCAGCATGCAGAAAATAGTAAAGTGCCTAAAGAGATAATAATAATAGGATATTAATAAGTGTAAAGGGAAGAATAAGGTATACAAATAATAGTAATAAAGGAATAAAGTAATAAAAAAAAGTAATTATGCAAAAGTAACAGGACGAGTAAAGTAATAAACCAAGAAAGGGAAGAAAAAGCAAGATAGAAAGGATAAACAGAAAACAAACATGTATATACAGGCACAATGACATTAGCTAGAAGAATAATTAAACTGATGAGATAAAGGACATTTACATGCCATATACAATGCACTTTACTTATAATCATTAAGGAAATCATTTAGGCTAGACTGTAGCTTAACTACTTCTTGCATTTTCATAATGACAGAAATATGTATATTGCTTAATCATTTCAGCCCTATGTCATTTTGACGTCAGTTGTTCACAGTTCACACTCACCTTTAATGTTATGTAACTACAGATGAGCGAGCATTACTTAAGAGATGGCAACTGCTAGAGGAATTTCAGAAATCAAAGAAAATTCTGTTATTTTTTTAATGAAACACCACTTCACCAATCCTTCATTTGAAGAAAGAAGAAGACAAAACAAGCTTGGACTGGAGAGACTTGACTTAAGCATTCAGCAGCAGGCAAGTGATCGAGGAGAAGGTTACACATGGACTTTTTCCAGCTGCTGTTCTGACAAACAGAGTTGGCTAACTGGGTCTGGTATAAGTAATGCCTTTTATTCTTTCTCTGTTTACTGTTTCAAAGTGTTGGTACCGAAGAAGTGTGGACAATGATGGGTGAACAAGATCTAAAACATTTTTCTGAAAATTTCAAGCAGCATGAAAGTAGCCGCAGTCATCTAGACAAAAGCATAAGACAAATCTTTTTTGGCAGGCTTAGTATTGCTGAACAGCTAGATGAAGGCTACAGGATTAGGATTAGAAGGAACAATGGAGAGATGACCAGAAATTGACACATCCTGTCCAGAATAATAGATGAGCTATAATGTGTTTGAATAGTCGTGTTCCTTGGGATGATTTTGGCTACGAAAAGTGTTCCCCTATAGAACAAAAGGTTAGGAAACATTACTGACAATACTATGCGGCTAATTTTTGGTAGGTTTAGTGAAATGACTCAGTTTAATCAGAAAGTAATTGAGATATTTTCAGGCCTGGAGAAACAAGAGCACAATTTATGTTCAAGTAAACATAAGTATCTTGATCACAAAGGCAGAATAAGATTTAGGTTGGACTTGTTCTGTGGGTGTAGTACAAGACAGGTTGGGGGATGAGTTGTGTTTTAAGATGTAGGGGCGTAACATAAGTTTAATATGTCACTGTCCTCTGTACAAATATATTTTATAAATCTACTTTTCTTTCTACTCACATGCACAGTTGACTCATTTAGCACAGAGGTTCATCATTTAGAACTGCTAGGCAAAGTATAAGACAAGACAGCTGGGGAAACATGCACTATTTTTCATCTGTCAGAGTCAGCATGAAATTGTATCCTCTTTGCCTTGTTTGGAATTGTATTATTATACAATATATCTATATTATCTATATAGATTTGGGTTATGTAACATGCCGGAATTACAAAAGAACTCATTCCATCAAGGGAGCTAACACCGCCTACTAGATACACGGGGGTCTGTGGATCGTACAATGTGAATTTGAGCCCAGGTGATGTAAACCTGGCAAACCTGCATAGGATTGGGCAGGCTGGCAGCAAGTGTAGAATAAAAGTAGGGAGGGAATGACTCTGTGGGTGTGGTAAATGATAAACTGGGATGCAAGACTGTACGAAAATCTGAGGACTAGTGATGATATAATATGGATTTTTGGAATACTGTGGAAATGGCAAAGGACTTGGTGCTCTATTTACAGAGGCAAAATAAGAATTGGATTAGACTTATGGTATGGATGTGTTATAGGACAGACAGAAATGCACATTATTGGAAGATTATGGCTGTGGTGGTGCAGACATTATGGTGTAGCATTTGGCAGAATGGGGAACTAGGCAAGCTGACAGAGGATTTGGCAATTTAGGTGCAGAATAAAATTTTGGTGGCAGGTGCATGTGTTCCTTTCCTTATCTTTAGTGCAAGTTATTGGAAGAATAAGAGTTTTGGAAATGCACTGTATAATAGATGTACAGTATATGAAAGGCACTATGTAATAGGTACAGTAAGTGCTGCTTCAGTTTGTCCCCGAAAATACTGCATCCCCACCTAATTTTTTGTCACCAGCCAACACTGTTATGGTACATAGGAATGTGCACAATGAATTACCAATCAGGCTTTTAGACAAACAATATGATTATCAGTTACAGTGACTGAACGAATAAGTCATGTTAATTGGTTGCAAACAACACAATATGAGCAACAAGGTTACTTTAACCAGTCTACACAGTGGCCTATTGCTGTCTGGCTAGCCAACACACAACACTCACAAAACCTTAGGTCAGTATACAACACCAAATATTGTGATGGCAAAATATATGCTCCTACCTTCTTAAGCTTTTTTTGTTGTTATCCAGGTGTTGAAACGTATCACTTTCAAGAGGTATCACTGTTGAGTCTTTCCTGTTGTTCTAGAGACCTTAGTCTATATTACCCCATAGCCTGCTTTGATGTAGAACACTCCTCATTGGCATTAGCACAAATAATCAGGGGTTAACTGACATCAAAAATTGACTCCTGACTCGGAGCCCCCAAGAATTGGACTTGGAAACTGAAATGGTATGGAGGTGTCACAACCATGAAGGCACTAGTTTCACTAAACACAAATACTCAAACAAGAATAAATGTGTCAGGGACAGCTTATTAAAATGTTTGTAGTTAACAGAGATGAAATCTGCCACTGCAAAGGCTCCGCCCACAGGGCTTGCTTCCTCAAACACAGGCCCCACCCCCCAATTTCTCCAGTACATGCACAGCGTTTCAGAGAGAAAGCAAAAAGACGTGATGTTAAGAGAAAATAAAAGCTGAAATTGAGGAGCTCAGTAGCACAACATAATGATTAATTTACACATTTCAATCAGCATGGAAATGGACAGACAGACATACAGACACACACACACACGTAGACCACGATGGCTCAATGTGTTTGAGAAGTGCTTTAGTCTACTACAATGGTTTTCTGTTATTTTGACTATTATGACCCCAAATCAGAAATAGTTGAGACAGTATGGAAAATGTAAATAAGAAAGCAGTGATTCTTAAATCTGTTCCACCTTTTATTTCATTGCTGACAGTATGAACCCAAGATATTTAATGTTTTTCTGGTCAACTTCATACATATATTGAAAACCAGACAAGGCTGTTGCTGGGCAGATTTTTTGATTTGGAATTTTTGAATGCTGAAATGTGCATCTCCCATGGCTGCTTGTTATCAGCTCTCTTAACTACAGTCCTTTTCACCTCCTTTTGATGGAGTGTGGCATCTGGGTGGTCTTTGGGTTTTGCAACCCCTGCAGAGTCTGTTTTTTGTTCAGCTTAACTAGTTTTTTTTTTTTGTTATCACTGGAATCATCTTTAGAGACTTACAATATAATATTGTATATAAGAATGACACTCTTCTCCTAATTATGTTGCTGTTTTATAAGATCTAATTGATTTATTTTTCTTTGTTACTTATTCATTACTTTTCTTACCTAATCTTATTTGTTCTTTGTTTTCTTGTAACTTTCTCTTTGACATCTTTGAGCTATATTCTTTGTATTAAAAGGTTATTGTAGTTGCATAACTTATGACATACACCTAACATAAGAGATACGTACTAACTTTGCTTCTTCTTCTTCAAATGAGAGATGGGAAGAAACAACAAAACCAGCTAAACAACTGTTAACTGTAAAAACCTTTGTTCAATCCAGTTTACCACCAACAGAGGGCTTCTTAAGATCACTTTCTCATGCTCTTTTGGGACCACAGTTAGCCAAGGAAATGAGCAATCTAAACGTCTCTGCAATACTACTAGACGGAGTCAGACGGAGACTCTTGATTTTGGCTTTTAGTTAAAACATATAAAATTTGCATCAAACCCAAGAGTAGCAAATATAAAATGATACAAAAAATCCTACAGCCCGGGTGGGTGTGCCTACATGCAGTTCCACTTGCTACAGAAAAACCCTAGTGGCACTTTCCCTGATGGTCCACTTCCTTATTTAAAAAATTAATATATCCTCAATCAAAAAATGAAAAGTAAAAGATTTCTTGCTGGAAATACAGCTCCATGATAGTTGCCACCACCTGAGAGAGAGAGAGTTCAATGATGCGTCCACTTCAGTTTTGAGAAATCAGCAGAGATATAATAGAGGCTCCTTGCCAGCTCTTTACAAAAGCAACTAGGAGAGAGGAAGACCATCATATGAAATGAAAAAAAATATGAAAAGTATCTTTTACAATGAAAAAACAGCGTCAGTTCCCTTCTTCCTTCCATTAGCTGAGCATGTGAACATTTTACAGGTTCTTAAAACACACCAAAAATGTTACAGAATCATTATCTCTTAGCTGAAGAAATCTAAAGCTGTACAATCTAAGTATAAAAATATGTGAATACTGCATCACTGTTAAGCTTTCCCAGAATACAGTGCACTTCCGTTCAGTTTTACAAGACTTTCAAGCTAATTGCCTGTTACCTGAAATCTGTCAGTTGAAAAAGTGAATGTATCTCCTATATATGGGTATAGTGTGTATTTGCTATTTTATCTTCATTTCTTTGATTGGGTTATGTTTTGTCATTATGTTCTGTGTCTTAATCAAAAGAATAATAAAAATGTATTTTGCTCCTTACCAGGCAGCAAAAAACAATATTAATTAATTCACCGTTACAATTTAACAATGTATTTGCTATAATTTATTACAGCATACTAGCTACACGGATTCTTCTTTACAACTAACTACTTTTGTTTAATGATTGAATCTGACTATGAAAAAATAGATAGATTATTAGAAAAAGCACTGTGGGCACAGAAATCAAACCAAACAAGTCTCCACACTGAGACATTGAACAGCTACCAAACCAAGCAGCTCACCAAATTTGTTTTTTTTGAAAAGAATGTTTGCTTCATGTACTGCATAACTGCATAGCACCAGTAATTGGCTGACAAAAGACTTTACACATCATCTGATAGTCATTTCACAATAGAAAACAATCTTAATGAAGAATAATGTTATGCAATACACCGTAGAACCTATTGATGAATTGCTACCTTTGAAACTTAAAAATGTGTGCATACTTTGCTTCAGATTGATGCCAGTAATAACTCGTATACAGCAAAGTGCATTTGAACAAGTTATTAAATATAAAGTTTATCAAATACAAGTGTAAAGCTTACAGCTGGAATATTTTAGTGGCCCAGCATAAGTATCCCATTTAAAAAATGTGAATATTTTTATTGTTCTTTGAAAGTTTTCCAAAGTATTATTGAATGTTATTATATGGCAGAAGTATTGCATATCATTGTTAGATCAATGAGAATGATTCTTTCATTTACACAGTTTTGCTGACAGATGTTCAAGTTGAAAATATCTTTTTTAATTTGTTGCTAGGGATCATCTCATAATAGACTGATTATGGCATACTGTCTAGATTAGACAGCACTACTGAGATCTTATTAAAACGGCATCCTATAATTGTATATTTAATACAGCAAATGACAGCAGTTTAATCCTCTGTGAATCTAACATTCACTTTAAATGTCTGGAAAAATTAATGTTTTTCAGTACCAGGGTGATTGACAGAAAATGAAATGGTTTTCTGCCATGTGTTTTCACTAGTTGCTAGTGCATAAAAACACATGACAGCTATATATTTATGATTTGTTATTATCATGGGAGAATAAAAGTGAGCTTTTATTTTGTTCATAGCAGTTAAACTCTTGGGAAACCAAAATGCAAAAACATTTTAAATTTACTGCACAACAGTGAATGGGGTGTGGGATATAATCTGATCTAACATTTCTTCGTATGTTGTATTATTTTAACAATATTCTGCCTTAAGTTAAGTTCTGCATCTTTGTACATCAAGCAGCACCATGATGATTTATAAAACAAAGTGATTATATTAATAAGAAAGAAAAATGCATTCTGTATGAAAACAGTACATAACAGTAGAAACCCACAGCGTATCAATAAAATCCTACAGGTGAACGCAAAGATAAATACTAAAAACCAAGAATAAAGTAGGTTAGGTAAAAAGAAAATTTTAATGAGTATACATATCAGTTTTTAAATTAAGTAAATAAAATCTGTCTTTTTTTGTAAATGTTGGGACAGAAGAAACCTCACAGAATTTTCCTGGAAGCTAAGTGACTGTTCACAGTGAGTTGTACAGTATGTCCAGGGAATGCAAGAACTCCTGTATCAGGAAATCTCCTGATTTCTCCTGTCCCCTCATACGGAAATTAAATGTGCTACCTGTATATTAAATTGAAAAATATAGTGAACAGTACATTGTAAAATATACTTGTTTATTAATACATGTGAAATATACTTAAAGGTGATATAATTAAGAAAATACTTATACCTTGGAAAGTAAATATATATATTGTGAAAGTAGCACTATATAGTGCCGACCCAGCACGGACTCACACAGAGGCACGTGTAAAATCCAACAAGACTTTTATTTTTCTTCACCTCTGGGGCATGTCTTCTCCGTGAACCCCACAGGCAATATACAGTCCCAAAAGCACTTAACTCAAATGATCAGAACACTCTCGTTTGGTACCACCACTCCTCATTGGCAACCTCGTCCTCCTCCTCCCGATTATGGCCCTGAGTGGTGGTTGATGGCCCTTTTTATAGCCCACCCGGAAGTGCTCCAGGTGCTTGATCACCTGCTTCTGATTGCATCTCTGGGCAGGGCTGTAGAGGTGTCCAGGCCGGCTCAGGGACCCATGCAGAACCCCCTGGCAGCCACCCCAGATCCCAACAGGGCTGTGGAGAACTCCATCTCCCATGAAGCCCTGCGAGAAACTGACGCATCATCCTCAGCCAGGGAGGCTGCCACCAAGCGTCCCGGGGTAGGTATTGAGCAGTCCATGATTGCTCCCCCGGAACATGTGTAGAAGGGGCGTCTCAGCCGGGCATGGGACTCACTGTCTTGCACCCAAAAGATGAGGCTCACTCTCAGGCTTCAAAATGAGTGACTCTATTAATCAACTTAAAGCAGGAACAGCAAGCGTATTTATTGAAGCGGGAGCTAACATCCCACGACACACAAGCACAGCAAACTAGCAGTGCTTTCATTAGTCATTCTGCCTCGGTTCCTGCCTTCATTTCAAGCACTGATAATCCTCCTCATCAGACTTGGTCCAGTGGCTGCAGATCTGTGACTGGGATTGGATCCTGCAGGAAAGGGAACAAAGAAAAAGTGGGCCAGGTCATTGGCCAAATTAAAGTACCCAATAGATCAGTGATCGGTAGCCTATATGGCCAACGGGCACATTACGCAGGGGCTGCAAACTCATCATTTAAGCAATGAGTCATCTATATCCAATGGACGCGTTGAGTGGCGGGGCTGCAAACTCGTCATTGAGGCAGTGCCTGTTGTGTGGCGGGGCTGCAGACTTGTCGTTGAGGCAGTGAGTCTATCACTGTCTGGTGGGCACATTACAATATATACTGTATGTATATATATATATATATATATATACAGTATATATATATATACAGTATACGAGGTGTGGCAGAAAAGTAATGAGACTGGCAACACTGCAAGCGATCTGGCAACGCTGCGCTGTTGTCCTTGATAGAGCACATGTATCAGTACCCTCCCATAGCTCAGTGCGAGTTTCAACTCCTTCCGTTAACTACGTGATTTTTGTGACTGCTATTAGCGAAGTTGTGTTTTTGGTTGTGCGTCACGCAAAATGGAACAGCGGAATTTGGAGCACAAAGAATTTGTTCCTCCAGGACAAACTGTCAACCAAGTTTTTTATAAAGACGTCCTTGAAAGGCTCAGAAAACGGGTAATACGCGTGAGACCAGACATTGCAGACAAATGGATGCTCCATCATGACAACGCCCCATGTCACACTGCCCTCTCCATAACAGAATTTTTGACCTCAAAAGGCATTCCTGTGGTTCCCCAGCCCCCTTATTCACCTGACCTCAGTCCGTGTGACTTTTTCCTAAACTGAAAAATGTCCTCAAAGGACGTCATTTCGGGACTTTAGAAAACATCCAAAAGAGTGTAACGGACATGCTTAAGACCATACCGGTTGAAGACTTCCAGCGCTGCTACCAACAGTGGGAACAACGTCTCCATCAGTGTGTAGCTGCCCAAGGGAACTACTTTGAAGGGGATAACATTGATGTTTGAAAAAAATAAAAACTTTGGTAAATAAAAAATCAGTCTCATTACTTTTCTGCCACACCTCGTATATATACA
>JANRMT010039092.1:0-13922 GCA_026402145.1 Polypterus bichir lapradei | reverse complement strand
TAGATATATATAAATATGACAACAACACTCATGTCAATGACAAAACAATTACATTAACAATCATGTTACGTTATTTTTAAAATTTTTCCTTTTCTTTTTCATAACTTCTTTTATACACTACTTCTCCGCTGCGAAGCGCGGGTATTCTGCTAGTTTGATAATAAACTGTAAAACTGTCCTGCATGCGCACATGCATGACAATATGTATATATATATATATATATATATATATATATATATATATATATATATGTTAGGGGTTTCAGTAATTAAAGAAGACCTCAAGAAGCAGGGTTGTATCTCTTCAATGGCTTGGATATTATTTAGGTGAAGCTGGGAAAAGTATTGGATAAGGTGTCCTAAACTGTCAAATTTTGTATGGTTTTACTCACACTAGTGGAAAATACATTAAAAGTGATGCCAAAAAAAAAAATAAAATGAAACTTTTTAACATTTTCATTTACTGTCTTGATATTAGGAAGTATGTTATATAATGACACTTAAGACCTTTTGCACAGACACAGTTAAAGTGACTCAGACTTGCAAATGATTCTAAAATATTAATATGTTTATTATTTACATCACAAAATTATTGTGCTAATGAAATACAAAGACACAATGAAATTAAGGAAAGCAGTTGATGCATTTGTTGCTCTTTCCAAGATATACATGTGTAAAAATGACATTGGTTCTCCCACTTGTTTTATTATATCCTGTACAAACAAAACATGCAATAAGTGGTTGATATAGTTTACCTTACCTTGTTTAAATATTCTCGATACTTATGGAAAACAATACAGCTGGCTTCTTAACTGCTTACAGATAACTATTTTTTGTAGCTGTGTTTTCTTTTGCTAGTTTTTCTTTTAATCATTTACAATGTCTGTTTCAAGCTGATTTAGAAAATCAAAAGTAAATCAACATGCCAAAAACAGAAGCATTCAATATGTTAAAAGTTAACCCAAACAGCACCCCTTTCCAACAACCCCCACCATAAGATGTCCCGTGTCCTGCACCCTACCACAGGAACCGCAGCAGTGCCAACCAACCACACCACTAAACCTGAACATGAGAGTGACAACATCAGAAGTATGAGCTCATAAAAGATTTAACTTTGTAAGCATTGGAATCCCAGTCATGCATGGAATCACTGGATGCTACATTTACTTGTGATGCAGGCACCTCCAAAAAATCAGATTATAAAAGGTAAATAACCTGAAGCCAACATCTCCAGTTATCAACAGGCAAATTAAATATAGTTATGTATATATATGGACTAAGATTCCAAAAGTGTTAGAGTCTAAGCCTTAAGACATTCTAAAACAATCAATGCTGGCTGGTTATGTTATTCTTCTGGATCAGTTCTTTGATTCATAGTTCAGGAAATGCTGTCATCTTGATGCTGTTGTTATCTCACAATTTCTTTTTTCTTTTGTTGGCTGATCAGACAGTTTTTCCAGTCAGACCAGTACATCGTATTTTTTGCAGAACCTTTGAAATGGAATTCACACCAGTCCCCTTCTTGTTGAATGGCCACCTGGCAAAACACATGTGTTCACATCAGGATCCATGCTGGAAAGACTCTGGGATTTTCACTTTAGACAGAAGGAAACCGTTTCTGTGGTAGCCTATTGCTTGTGCTCTTCATTTCTTGGATAACTGCATTCTTGGCTCCTTAGCTCTACAGGCATTTGACATATTTGACATAAATAGTAATAATAAAGTCATATTTTTAAAGAGGATAACAAAATTATAACAAGCGAACAATGTGTTCAGATACAGTACATGTGCAAAAGTGTATAACTATAATCAAAATCCAATGAAGTGAGCATAGTAAAAATAAAAAATAAGAAAAAATGGAAAAATGGGAAAAACAAAGAAAAGCAATAGTGCAAATATATAGGAAACCCTAAAACTAAATAAAAATGTGGCACATGAGATAGCTGAAAAGAGGGCTCAGCTGTGTTTTCAGAATTCACTGAGGATGTGCAAATCAAAATATCTTGTGTGTTGCTCTTATTTTTCACTTCTTTCTCCTTTAATTACTGTACTTATTCAAATTAAATTAAATTGTATCTTCATCTGTGTAGTCATCCCATCCAACTCAATATTGTCAATGGTATCTGGATTTTAGATTTCTTGTCATTGTATAACAGGTATCAGTTCTTCATTCTTCTTTTTACTTTTTCCCTTTTCCTTTTACATTATATGCATTTATTTTTCTAATTTCTGTTTTTAGCAAATTGTTTAAAATGGCCTTGAAAAAGTGGGCTTTTAGCCCTGGAAACACATTGCCCCTCTGGCCCTATTGAAAAGCTGAAGCTCATGTTTTGTTACAAACACAAGGGACATTCTCATTTCACAAGACATGATCTGAAAAACCCAGAAATGACATCTTTATTCTTCACTTCACTTTACTCTTTATTTATTTTGTCATTTGTACTATTCAGGAAATTTTTCATGTTTTCATCATACCTTTGTGTTTTATATATAAATGTATAATCCCATTACAAATAAATTCATGGGACCATCAAAATATTTCATTATAAAGAATATGGGGAAAATATGTATAGTATTGTGACTGAGGCCATTGGCGATTCGCCATGTCTACCAACATCTGCACAAGGACAGCTATGTAGCCGCTGTTCTGCGTCTGGTAAACTGTAAACCAAGGGCAAAGTAATTGGTTGTCCTCTGCAGTATCAGGCTTACATGCTTGTCGCACAACGTTTAACATTTGACCTTCTCTTCCTCACATTCTCTTTGTCTGTCTTCTTGAGATTGCGTCTATCTGAGGATGGAAGCTAAAGCAGGATACTTGCCCATGTCACGGCTCCTAACAGCTCCTAACAGTACCTGTCTTCTCTATAATAATAGATAGTAATAATAGTAATAAAGTACCTGTATTAACCTTGAAAACCTGGACTCATCTTCCAGTGCAACTTTATGACCCAAGCTTAACAATACCAGTATAAAAAAACAGCACTTCTTAAAGTGGAAAAAATATTTTATTTGAAATTGAGACATTAGATGTAACTTTTTTTTTTTTTTAAATAGAAATACAGGTATGAAGATAAAGAATGAAAAGAAGTCATTAGATGAACATGAAGGCACAATTACAAAATGCTTTCAACACATCATTTATCTTCATTACGGAATCTAGTTTTTGCAGGATTGTTGATTTTTCTTTCAGTGTAAACTGGAGTTGTTCGACACTTTTTTTTTTTTGTTCATCTTAAGAAAACTGTGATTAGCACTATGAAACTTGAACAGTACGGTATCTGCACACAACACAACTACCCACACAGACACTTGGTGGAGCACTGACTCGGAATTCGGGTTTGTGTATGATGTCGCACCTACACGCTCGCCTGCTAAGACTGGAAATCTCAACAGACTGTCTTTCTCTTTGAGGCAGCCTGTTACAGGGTTCCCGAGAGTCAACTGAGATTTACATTTCATTAAAACGAGATTCATTTAACATGATGTTCTATGAACACTTGTCCGGACCCACATAAATTATTCATAATTCTGAAAATTTCATTACTTCGCTGTTTGATGTAACATGTAACAGTATATCTATATATTGTAGCAACGGCGCTATATTGCGCCCGACCTGACACAGATTGGACACGGGTGGCACTTATAAAAATAAATAAACTTTTATTTTCTTCAGCTGGAGGGCACGTCTTCCTCGTGTCCCCCAGCCACAACACAGTCCCAAAGCACAAAATACAACACCACACTCTTCTCTTTCTTCCACCACTAGTCCTCCTCCTAGATAACCTTGTCCTCCTCCACCCGACTCTGGCTGTTGAGTGGTGGTTGCTGGCTCCTTTTATGGCCCATCCAGAAGTGCTCCAGGTGCTTGATCACCTATTTCCGGTTTCACCCCTGGGTGGGGCTGAAGATTCGTCCAGCTGGGCTCCCCAGATCCCAACAGGACTGTGGAGAACTCCATCTCCCATGAAGCCCTGCAAGAGACTGAGGCACCTCTTCAACCCAGGTGGGTGGCCATCCAGCGTCTAAGGGGAGGTACTGCACCGTCCAGGGCTGCTCCCCCTGAATACCCATTGAAGGGGCATCCCAGCTGGGCATAGGACCTGGCCGTCCACCACAAAATATATATATATATATATATATATATATATATATATATATATATATATTTCTAAATAAATATTGTGGCGGACGACTGGGGCCCTTGCCTAGCCGGGACATCTGGAGAGTGGAAGGACCAGGAGAGAAACAATATCTCCCCTGGGACACGAGAGGCTTAAAAGCTCAGCCCTGTGGGGGCCCATGACCACTATCAGGGGGTATCTGGACAATCCCAGAATCCGATACACCAGGACGTGCTGTAGGAAGATCGTCAGGGAGCATCTGGAGCACATCCAGGTGCAAAATAAAAGGGGCAACCTCACTCAATTTGAGGAGTCGGAGTCTGAAGGCAGGAGACAGAGCGTATGGGAGAGGAGTGGAAGCATCAGAAATGAAAGAAGAAGAAAAGAAAGAGAAGGACTGTGAGTATTTGATTGGTGATTTCTGCACTGGGTGTTTTGTGCTGAAAGACTTTGGAGAAATAAACGTGTGCTTTGGGACTTGTGAGTCTGCGTTTCTGTCTGTGCCCGGGCTGATCTTCCACTATATATACAGTATATAGTGGTGGACAGTTGTAGTTTGGTGCAGCCCTGTTGGGTTCCATGGTTGCCACCAGGAGGTTCTGCAGCTACTGCTGAGCCCTTAGTTGCAGTACTTACGCCACACCCGGAAGTGCTGTGGGAAGATGGTTAACGAGCACCTGGAGCATTTCCGGATGCCTTATGAAAGAAACCAGCAGCCACTACTCTGGGAGCCAGAGTTGGGAGGAGGTGGACAAAGCTTGCCAGGAAGAGTGGAGGCGGAAGGATAGAGAGATAAAGAGACAAGGAAGAAGTAGAGAACTATGCTTTGGTGCTTTGTTGACACTGTGTTGCTGTTGGAGAGACTAGGGAAAAGTGTTTCCCCATAGAAATGAAGTGTGTGCTGTGCTGGAACTCATGTCTCTGCCTCATAGTTCGAACTTATTCATTTCAGAAGGCTGTTTGAACCCTGAATTGATCAAATTCCAAATCAGATTTCCCCATTAGAGGTAGTGGAAAATTAATTAGTTCATTCTCAGACCCGAAATAATACCCTTTTTAACAAACTGAAACGGCAAATACAGTAATCCCTCCTCGATCGCGGGGGTTGCGTTCCAGACCCCCCCGCGATAGGTGAAAATCCGTGAAGTAGAAACCATATGTTTGTATGGTTATTTTTATATATTTTAAGCCCTTATAAACTCTCCCACACTGTTTATAAATATTCCCTGCAGAGTTATACTGCATAATCCCTTTGAATTCTCTTAGATATTAGGTAAGATTCATTGAAATTATGTATATAAACACAATGTTTATATACAGTAAAACCTAAATATTATTTTAAAGATATTGAGTGTCTCCGATATCACATATGTTATAGCCATTACGATAGACAGGCCACCAGCAATAAATACGTACAATGCAAGAAAAATAGTATACAGTAAATGTGTGTACAGTGACACTAAACGTACGTACATGTACTAAGCACTGTAAGAAGAAAATTAATTATGGTTACTCACCAACAATGACACGATGACTTGTCCGATAAAAATTAGTTTAATTTTACTGCACAACAAAGGAGAGCGTTACAGCCCTTGTAAAGGAGCCACTTCAGGCGAGTGTGTAGCACTGCCGTTGTTCTTCTTCCAGCAGTCTTCAATCCAAATCCCTAAAGCAGATTCCATCCAGACTACTGCCTTATTACATCCACTTACAACTCGTTTTGCACCCTGGTTAAAAGGACACTGCGGCCGTAGATCTTATATTCCTTTCCTACTTTTTAAATAAAAAGAATTGTAGCCTTCAACAAATCCAAAACGTTTACCTTTTCGGCAATCGTTAACATCTTCTTCTTGCGCTTGGGCATGGCCCCTGAAGCAGTAGCAGATTGTTTTGGAGCCATAATGAAGGGCTTGACTATGCACAAAGATAAACACTAAAGAGCACAACTCTTTACACAGCTAAACATGTTGATGCTGAATGAGCGAGACGAGACTTCCTGGTTAACACTGCATTCAGCACGCAGGAACTCAACTGCGTGCTCTGATTGGTTAGCTTCGCAGTCAGGAGAACTTGACTGCGTGCTCTGATTGGTTAGCTCCTCAGCCATCCGCCAATAGCGTCCCTTGTATGAAATCAACTGGGCAAACCAACTGAGGAAGCATGTACAGGAAGTAAAAAGACACATTGACAACGACAGCAAGAAACGACTTGGGTGCATAACAGATGACATTTACGCTCGCTGCATAAATGCCATCTGTTGCTGCATTTTTCCACTGCCTTCACAGTTCAACTGCAGAAGCATTGTTGAAACTTCGGATCAAATTTCTCTCAATATAATATTCACAGTTTATATATTCATAGAGTCAATACTGTCTTATGTACTGATAAAATTCTTACTTCCATGTGATAAACAACATGCAAAAGTCAACACTCACTGGTGCAATGATCAGTGAGAAGAACTGCCTTACCTTCACCTCTAGATTTCTGTTATCCTTAGCTCAAGGCTTTTTCTGCCTTCCTTATCTGCTTATTTGAAATAACTACCTCACCTCAAAGTTAGAATTATAATTGAACATGAAGTTAAGGATGAGTTCAGTATTTTTCAAGCATCATGTCTGTTCTTGATATTAAAATGGGTTTTAAGGGGCAAATGTTCAAAGGAGACATATGCGTAAAGTTTTAAGGCTTGTATTTATTTGCATGTTTGGACTCATAACATCACAAGTCAGTGTTCACTTTCATATTTATGAAAATGATGCCTACTAATGCACAACATTGACAGTAGCAAAATAAAATCAGCACATATCCTAGATATAAGATATAAAGCAAAGATCAGATTTCTCAAATTTTACAAATAAAATCAGCTTCTTTAAACGATTGAGCATGTCACCAGCGTGCTTTGTGTGATCTTGTTCATTCTTAAAAAAATTACTGGTATACAACTAGTCACATAACACATCATTTATCAAAGTATGAAATATGACAAGAGCCTTTTCTAATCCATTAGGCATTATTTGATATTCACAGTGTCCTGTGGCTTTTTTAGAAGCTCTTTCCCATTTATCACTTTCTCTAATAAGTATCAACTTATATGATCCACACAAGTCTTGGTTTGCGAATCTGGAGGTTGGTTTGACTTGATGAAGCAGGAGAGAAAGTGATATTATGTAGTGCCATACAATTAAGTCAGGGAGGAGGGAACCAGCCTTCATTTCTAAAGAGAAAAAAAAATAGCAAACACTCGAGGAACGTCAGTTGATAAATAAACCCATTCTCAAGATTTTCATCAGTGAAAGTCTTTGTTGGACAGAAAGAGCATGTCAGCTACCCTTAGGCAAACGTTCAGCAGGTAATAATTCTATTGTACAGTCATAATCAATATTTCAAAAAGGTGTGAGTATTTTTTTTTCCTCAAAAAAGACATCCAGAAAATCTCTATGAGGACCTGGGAAATAATCTGTTTAAAATGATGGTTGCTGAAATTCAAAAGACAAGGATTTTAAGATCATTTCTCCAGGATGTGGCTTCAATTATTTGTGTGATTGTATTATTTTAATGCTTGAGCATCTTGACAATTTGTATGGCAGGTAATTTTGTTGAATAAAAAGATGTGATTAACAAGTGCAGTTCTGCACTTAATTAAATGTGTATTATTCCCTTCCAATTCATGGTCAGAAGTTTGCTTTTTGCAATCAAGTAGCTCAATTGTTATTTCTAATAAAATTACACCTTACAATACCCAAATAACTAATATTTAATAAGGGAGCTAGTTGGCACATACTGTACTTTAAAGATTCTGCCTCACAGCACCCTGGCCCAGACCTTACTTGCAGTTTATGTGTTCCTTACATATTTATGTGGATGTGTGGTTTCTTCTTAAATCAAATATGTAGGTTGCTCTTGTTTGGCCTGGTTTGTGGATCAATGTCTGAAAGAGCCCTGCCATCTCAAGTTGGTTCCTTCTTTAGGCCAAATGGCGGCACTATCTCTTAACCATTGACTTGGAATGAGGAAACTCAGAAAAATGGATCACTAGATCAATGGTGTAATGCCACAAGGCCAAATGGAAGGACAAGGAGATAGATGGGAGTCACAGCAAAGCTAAATCATAGCAGGGAGGACAGGAGATCAAAGCATCAAAACCCAAAGCAAAACTTAAACTCATAGTGTAAAGTCCAAGAAGAAACAGATCAGAGAACGAGAAAGCTCAACCAATCTTAGAAAATGATTTTGTTTTTATTTGAGAAATGCACAAATTTGGATAATTCATCAACCACATGGCAACCAGTAAGCTCGATTTTTTCTTTGCGCCCTCCCCCACCACAACCTGTCATCAGGAGGAGCAAAAGCTTTAGATTTGTCAAAAATTTTAATCTCTGATTTTCGACGGATCTCAACATTTTTGGGTCCCCTGATACCGAAAACATCAATATCTCGATGATGATGAATGTTTGTCTGTCTGTGTGCCACAGTTTCTAGAGCTAAAGTGGCTGGACAGAATAATACCAAACTCAAAACTTGAGCCTGTTATGAGATGACGATGTGCTGATTAGTTTTTGAACCAAATCGTGCAAGAGAAAGACACACTCTGGAGGAACCCTCAAATACCGTAATTCTGCAATTAATTATGAATTCTTCTCATCAGTTGCTATTGTAATGACCTTTTTTATGATCAGAAAGATTAACATTAGAACAGTAAATAATTACTGAAATGTTATAGAATAATTTGGGTAACCTGGTTCCTAGGGCGCAAAGACTATTGATGCTCATATCCAAATTTTTTGTATAAAAGCAAAATAGCGTTGTAGGAAATACATATAAATTGAAATTAATTATATCAAAAAACAAACATCATGAATAGCTTTTTAGTGTCAGAAATGAATGTAAATAATTAAATCTTGACAAAAAAATCATGACAGATGAATATGTTAATTCTTTTATAGTAAAGATCTCGGTTTAGAAACAACATTCTCCTCAATGATTACACAGTCCTAAAGTTAGTCTTCCGTGATGTTCTTCATGAGTATGTGCCATCTGTATTGACCGGTACCTTTGAATCGAGATGTAGTGCACCTTTGCAACTGGTTTAGCATTTTATTGACTGTCACAATGTCTGTTAATTCCCCAGCTTGATGTGTGGAGTCCTACGTCAGTGTTCAGTTGAGAATCCACTGCTGAGGACTTTGTTAGTTTGAAGTTAACTGTATTTATGAAATCTGCAGGACAGAAGCAGGATATTTGTATTGGAGGAAGACAAAGTCACAGTAAGGCGAGGGTGACAGTCTGACAACCCTCAAAGGTGCTTTATGTGGTGGAGCTTCCCTTAACCATCATGTGCATTTTTCATCCTAACTTAAAACATAAAGTCTTGTCTGCATCATCAGTCTGATTTTGAAAAGCATAAATAAGGCACTGGAAAAAGTGGCTGAAATTACATAGACAACAAAAGACATACAGTTTTCTAAAATGTACAATCCTAAATGAAACACTGTATGTTGAATGTAGCCAGTATACAAGACTTTACTAATGGAGTTTGAGATCATTTGGACACTCTAGCTTACCCTAACTTGAACGAATTTCTGGATCATCCTCAGTCATGACTATAGGTACCCCCTATGAGAACAATGCCATAGGCTGCTGGTACGGGGCATCACATGGTGATTGTGTAAAGGACTGATTTACTGTCCAGAATATCTCCTTCCTTGTCATTTTAGCAGAAGAGTGAGGGACTCTATGATAGTAAACTGGAGTCACAGGTCATTGAAAATGGATGTATAGATATGTTTTGTTCTGTTTCATTGAAATTGAGTTTGGCAAAACAAAAAGCAGAAAAATGAAGTCATATTTAATACATTACAGTGATGTTTAGATATGTTAGGAAAATGAGAGGAACAAAAATCTTCAAAAGAATGAATCAACTGACTTTACATTACAAGGGTAAAAAGCATACATGTTATTGTGAAAACTGTCCTTGAGAGAAAATAAACAGCTCGGCAAAAACCTTCAATATCACCATAAAAATAATGCAATTTAGAAAAGCTAACATATGCTCGTTCTACACTCAACTGGGCTCATTTAAAACATGAAAAATAGTTGTAGGCCTTGTTAAATTTTAAATCAAATAAAGCTAAACTTTGCATTTTGTCCGTGTTTCCAGAGTAATTGGTTGTGACTAGAGTGAAAACAAATCTGCATTTCTTTTAAGGTACACTTGTCTTACTCTCCTGTATTTTTTTTCTCTCTCTCTTCTGTTAGACATTCCTTTGATCTGATTGGTCAGAAAATAATGTATACTGAAATTAATTTTACTGCTGAGTGACTAGTGGGTTTATGCCTTTGGCAAGCTGAAGCGTGTTCACCGAGTTTGGCAGAATCTAAAAGAAACTTTGATCTTATTGTTTGCTGTTTCCTCTCAAAAGCAATTTGAGTCCAGTTTGTTCCAGAGTTTGCTGTTATTTCATTAAAAATGCATTTCTTATAAATATAAGCTTGTCAATAGTGTAGCATTTTTAATAAGGATAACTGCATTCATCTTCATGTACTTTTTTTTTTAATTATTCTTTTACGTGGTTGGTATGGGCAGGATGTTTTAAACTTTAATTCCCATTAAATGCTCCTGCAATTTAAGCAGTAAAGTGGTACAGCATTTACACTTTTGCTATCTTCACCTTTAGTAATGAAGCACATACTGCGTGTGTGTGTGTGTGTATATATATATATATATATATATATATATATATATATATATTGTGACAGATGGCTGGGGCCCATGCCTGGCCTTTCACCACATTTGCCAGGGGAACACAGGTGGGAAGCCCAGTATCTCCCCCTGGACACTAGATGGCAGTACCCCTGGGTTGCAGCGGTGCCTCGGACTCCCCCAGGGATTCATGGGGGTTGGAGTTCTGTGCAGCTCTGTGGGGTTCCGCAGGCGCCGCCATGGGGTGCTGCAGCAGGAGTGGCTGGCCCCTTTTGGACATTGGTTTCGCCTTACCCGGAAGTGCAGCTGGATGTCAGCAATCAACCAGCTGGAGCTCTTCCGGGTACCTGATAAAAGGGGGCCAGTAACCACCATTCAGGATTCGGGAGGAAGAGGACGAGGTTGCCAGGGAGTAAAAGTGGTAAAAGAAGAGTATGTTGACTTGTGGTGATTTACTGTCTGTGCTTTGGGACTGTGTATTGCCTGTGGGGTTCATGGGGAAGATGTGCCCCACAGGTGAAGAAAAATAAATATTTTGTTTATTTTACCTGTGCCTCCCGTGTCCAGTCTGTGTCGGGTCAGGCACTATATAGCGTCCTCTTACATTAGTCATAAGGTACTTTTTAAAAAACAGTATCAGATTTTAAAAAATCAGTTGACTGTCAAACTTTTTTTCACATTACAGCTTTGACCAGTATAGACCAGGGAAAAGCAGGTGTACTCCTGGCTCCCTTCTGCCTCTTCCACCAATTTTATTACTTTTTGACCGAATGCAATTATTTCCATTTCTGACTGAATAATTATTTGCTGTTTTGTATATACCATAAAGCAGTATAATAAAGCACATTCATGTTAGACACAGCATCAAATGTGTCACTCAGTCAAGCAAAGCTGGCAGTCCTTCTGCTGGCACCCGGAACTGAAGTAATTCCGCTTTTACTAAATAACTGCAAAATGCTACACACTGCTTTCAAAGTAAAAAGTGCAAATTTTGAACGAATGTTAATCTAGAGCAAAGAATAGACTGTACTTTTTTTTTTACTCCAGGGAACATGTGGAGACACCTGCTGCAGGTGCAATAATATGATTAATATTGATGCATGAACAAAAGGCATTTGACCCAGAGATGTGATTCCCTCAGGAAGAATGGCCAGTTCAGTGGAGCAGGGAAGCTATGGAGACAATTTCACAGTCATCCATCATCTTGTGCAAGACTACATATGTTATTGAGTTAAATGGGGTGTAGTAGTTATCAGGGGAGCCTGGCTAGGATATGTACAGTAAGCATTTATAAACTTAAGTGTGATTATTTTCAGGTAGGGAAGTCACCACCTGGGTGGCTCAAACACTTTGTAGCTGCACATGCCTCAATCTACTAAATGGGAACAGTTTGTATATGCAGCATGATAGATGTGTGGTATATGCAGGTGATCTGCTGTTTGCCAGTTAATTTAATAATTAAAAGTAATTGCTTAAAGAATCCTTTTCTTACCTCTTCTTAACCCTTGCCAACCTAGTCTTTTTATAGTTCCCTGTACAGTATAAATACAAGGATCAGTCTAAAACACAACATGTTCTGCAAATCTGTCTGTAATACCCAATTTAAACAGGTAAAGTAAACATCTATTCATCCTATTATAGTTGTAAGTTTATATAGCCATATTATAGCCTCTTTATATGTGCAGAAGGTTTGGTCTAATATTATTTTCTTTTTTAACTGGTATTGAACAGGGTTTACATTTTCACTCAAACTTCTGCAACCCTACCTCAAATAAAATACTGGGATCACTGGGATCTGCTTGCTCGTTGCTCATGTAAGAGTGCTTTTGTGGTGCTCGATACTTCATACCAGGTGGTCAAAAGAGTGGAACAGATAATCAAGATGAGGGCTGGTATGCATCTATTGAACTTTGCATCTTCCTTGAGCTTCACTTAAGTTTATGTTTCCAAAATCACACCTCTTTTTATTGTCCAGGACACCACCCTATTGATTAGTGGTGCTATTCATGTGGCCTGTTAATCACTTCTGCTGTGTGCTTCATTTGCATAAACAACATTGTAAGTGCAGCAAAGAACATGCAGCAGTGGCCAATTTTCTTTATTCTATCATGTCACCAAATTTATCTATACTAATAAAAGGCAAAGCCCTCACTGACTGACTGACTCACTCACTCACTGACTCATCACTAATTCTCCAACTTCCCGTGTAGGTAGAAGGCTGAAATTTGGCAGGCTTATCCCTTACAGCTTACTTACAAAAGTTAAGCAGGTTTCATTTCGAAATTCTACACATAACGGTCATAACGGTCGATAACGGTCGACAACGTCCGCCATGTTGAACTTTCTTATTTATGGCCCCATCTTCACGAAATTTGGTAGGCGGCTTCCCTGCGCTAACCGAAACCGATGTACTTACTTATTTCAATGGTATGACGCCACTGTCGGCCGCCATATTGAACTTTCCAACGTCACCAATTTTCCAACTTCCCGTGTAGGTAGAAGGCTGACCCCGTCTTCACGAAATTTGGTAGGTGACTTCCCTGCGCTAACCAAAACCGATGTACGTACTTATTTCGGTGGTATGCTGCCACTGTTGGCCGCCATATTGAATTTTCCAAATGTCACAAATTCTCCAACTTCCCGTGTAGATAGAAGGCTGAAATTTGGCAGGCCCATTCCTTACAGCTTACTTACAAAAGTTAAGCATTTCGAAATTGTACGCGTAACGGTCATAACGGTCAACAACGTCCGCCATATTGAACTTTCTTATTCATGGCCCCATCTTCACAAAATTTGGTAGGCGGCTTCCCTGCGCTAACTGAAACCAATGTACATACTTATTTCGGTGGTATGACGCCACTGTCAGCCGCCATATTGAACTTTCCAACGTCACTAATTCTCCAACTTCCTGTGTAGGTAGAAGGCTGAAATTTGGTACTTCTGCGGACAATGTGTCTTTTTACTTCCTGTATATGCTTCCTCAGTTGGTTTGCCCAGTTGATTTCATACAAGGGACGCTATTGGCGGATGGCTGAGAAGCTAACCAATCAGAGCACGCAGTTAAGTTCTCCTGACTGAGAAGCTAACCAATCAGAGCA
>JANRMT010039077.1:0-21117 GCA_026402145.1 Polypterus bichir lapradei | reverse complement strand
CATTTTATTGTTCTGAAGTTACTACAGCTCTACACATATCCCTTATTCTTAAAGTCAGTACCGGTACATTTCTTTTACACTCCTCAGGCATCTTCTTACTTTTCAAGATTCCATTAAACAAAACAAAACAAAACTCCAGTGCCATCTCTCCTAAACACCTCAATGCTTCTACAGGTATGTCTTTTGGACAAGCGGCCTGTCCATTCTTCATCCTCTTCATAGCTGTCCTTACTTCCTCCTTGCTAATCCTTTGCACTTCCTTATTCACTATCGCCACATCATTTTACCTTCTTTCTCACTCATTCTCTTCATTCATCAGCCTCTCAAAGTACACTTTCCTAACTTGTGAGTACGTTTCTGTCTTTGTCCTTTATCACCTTAGCCTGCTGAACATCTTTCCCAGCTCGGTCCCTCTCTGTACCCAATCAGAAGATGTCCTTTTCCCCCTCCTTAGTAGTGTCCAACTTCTGATGAAACTCATTATAAGCCTTTTCATTAGCCTTCGCCACCTCTCTCTTCACCTTACACCTTATCTCCTTTTCCTCTTGTCTGCTTTATGCATCTCTCTATCCCAGTTCTTCACTCACCTCTTCCTCTGTATACCGTCCTATATTTTCTCATTCCACCATCAGGTTTCCTTTTCCTCCTTCTGCTGTCCAGATGTAATGCCAAGCACCCTTCTTGCTCTCCCTCTTAATACTTTTGCTGTAGTTTCCCAACTGTCTAGTAACTGTTCACTGCCACCCAGTGCCTGTCTCACCTCCTCCCTAAATTCAACCTTGCAGTCTTCCTTTTTCAATTCCACCATTTGATCCTTGGTTCTGCCCTCACTCTCCTCCTCTTCTTGATCTCCAATCTCATCCAACAGACCACCATCCTATGCTGACTAACTACACTTTCCCCTGGCACTGCTTTGCAGTCTTCAATCTCCTTCAGATTGACCCTTCTGCATAGGATATAATCTACCTGTGTGCATCTTCCATCACTCTTGTACGTCACCCTATGTTTCTCCCTCTTCTTAAAATAAGCACTCACCACAGCTATGTCCATCCCTTTCAGAAAATCCACTATCATCTGACCTCCTTCGTTCTCCTCCTTGACATCATACCTACCCATCACCAACACATCCCCACTGTTCCCTTCACCAACATGTTCATCGAAATCTGCTTCAGTCACCCCTGTTTGTCCCTTGGGTACACTGTCCATCACTCCATCCAGCTCACTCCAGAAATCTTCATTCTCATCCATCGCACACCCAACTTGCGGTGCAAATGCGCTAACAACATTCATCATCACACCTTCAATTTCTGGCTTCATAAATATTCCTCTGTCTGACACTCTTTTCACCCCCAAAACACTCTTGACATACTGTTCCTTCAGAATAACCCCTACCCCATTTCTCCTCCCATCCACACCATGACAGAACAATTTCAATCCACCTCCAATCCACCTGGCCTTACTCCCCTTCCATTTACTCTCTTGCACACACAATATATCAACCTTCCTTCTCTCCATCACAATAGCTAACTCTCTCCCCTTAGCTGTCTTTCTGTCAACATTTCTAACTCTCAGTTCCAATCTCTTTCCCTTCCTCCTCTCCTCCTGCCTCCACACAAGTCTACCCCGTCTTTTTCTTCTTCTTCGGCCAACAGTAGCCCAGTTTCCACCAGCATCCAATTGGCTAACAGTACCGGTCGCGCCATTGTTAACTCATGACTCGACCGATCCGGTATGGAAATCTGTATTGTTGTCCACATTTTGATCTGGCAAAAATTTACACCGGATGCCCTTCCTGACGTAACCCTCTCCATCTATCAAGGCTTGGGTACAGAATAAAGAAATACACTGGTTTGTCCATCCCTTGTCACTGGGTTATATCAACATATATCAGCAGTTTTTCACCACCCTTAAATCAGTATTTTACTCTTATTACTTGTACAGGATGAATGAAAAGTAGATAAAGAGACGAGAAACCTTGAATTTCTCTGTTTATTGTATATTTGAGAGAATGAAGAGTAGTGTGGCATGAAAGGCTTTATCAACCTTACCTTTACCAAAGGGGGCAGCCATTGAACGACAATATATCCAGTGAACTGGGTGTTCTTCAATGGTTCTCTTTGTCTCTACTTCTCTCTCCTCTTCTTATATTCTAAGTAATAAAATTAATAATAATACAGTTTTATTATCAGCACCTTCTATGTCAGTCATGAACACTGTACTTACATGTTCAAAGAAAATCATTAAAAAACCAATATTAATAAGACAATCAAGATTATCAGCAGATTTATAAGACAACCAAAATTACTAAATATATTTAGCACATTGTGGCCTGGAGGGGACACACCAGCTCCCCAAACCTGACACAGACCGACTCAGACAGAAGTTCAAGCATAACACAGGCTTTTATTCTGTTGTGGGAAACTCTTCCCAAACGTATGCCACTTGCACATAGTCTAGAAGCACCAAAGAGAATGAAATAATACAAACAACAATTATTTTTCTTCTTCTCTGTGTGTCTTCCTTCTCTCTGTCTTTTGTCTATCCTCCAACCTCCACTCCTCCTTCAGCAAGCTTTGTCAACCACTTCCCAGTTCTGGCTCTGAAACAGTGGCAGTGGGCTTCTTTAATCCTGCAGCTGGGAGTCCTTCTGGTGGCCCATTAGGGTTGTCCAGTAGCCCGACAAAGTATGACTCCACAATCCCTGCAGCACCCACTGACGGCACTCACGTAACCCAACAGGGCTGTGCTGAACTACAACTCCCATGAAGCCCTGTGGTTTCCAACTGTCTGCCACACAAATAAAAGCTTCTTTAAAAAGATACATCTATAGATTTTTTAGAAACGCAGAAGTTGAGGAGGACTGTCTAAAAGTTCCATAATCTGAAGTAAAAATTTGATCATTCAGTGACTTGCACTTAGTGAGTGGGACAACAAGAAATTCAACATTGGACGGCCTTAGATTGTGACAGGGTGTAGTAATTTAAAACACTTGAAAAATATAGATAGAACGTTTGTGATGAAGTGCTTTATATGTTAATATAAGAATCTTATAAGAAATCTGATATTTAATAGGAATCCAGAGGAGGGAAATGAATCAACTGGTTAGATGTTCCAATGGTTTAGCTTGAGTTAAAATTCTGGCTGCAGAATTCTCTGCATCTTGTAGTTTATTTAGCACTTTGCTTGAAGCACAAAAGAAAAGAGCATTACAATAATCAAGCCAAGAGCACACTGTTCAATAATCTCACCCAAAAGGAGAAGATAAATGGGCCAAGTGCTTCAGTGGGGATGTGTGGCTGCCAACTGACATTAGTTGCAGTCTGCCAGTTGGATAAGTCTGACAGCATTCCAGTGCTACTACATCTGTAAGACCCAAATAAGACTTCAGATGTTGAATGACAACAGAATGACTCATGATGTCAAATGCTGCTGAAAGATCAAGTGGTACTAAAAAACAGTTTCTTTGATCAGCAGCTATAAGAAGATCATTCACATCCTTCACCAATACAGTCTAGGTATTGTGCTTAGCCCTGAAACTGATATGGTTTAAACACTATGGCCTCATGTATACCAGCAGGTGTAGAATTCACACTAAAACATGGTGTACGGACAAAAGTGGAAATGTTCGTATGCACAAAAACTTCAGATACACAAAACCAATAGTAAGTCAATTTCCATGCACTTCTGCTCCATAATAATGCATGTGCCTGCCGCCCCACCATGACTCATCCCAGAATTTTGCATATTTTAATATGCAAATCAATATAAATATCACCTTCCGTTTAGTGTTTGGTAAAAGACAATGAGAAAAGCACATGGAAAAAAGAAGAAATTCAGATAATGCGTAGTGGAGGGAAGGAAAACCTACTATTCGTTGGCTTAAGCCGTGCTATAAGCAACAAAAGCATTGGGGAGACACTCGAAAGGTTAAGTTCTGAAAGTTGGACAGTCCACGAAATAAAAAAGAAGTAATCAGATATCATAGTCGACGTGAAAATGTGAGTTGCAGCCCGCCGTCTGCTTATTACGTTTCAGACAATAGTGTATTACAAAAGCTGCTTGCAGAGCAGCAGGTAGAGCACAATTCCTCAAAGTCTGCCTTTGTACAGCTGGCGTCAGTTCAGCAATCTTCAACTCCAAGATTATAACTGAAGTCAATTTAGAAGCCAGTCATCATAATCCATAAATACACCCCCTCTTCTACTTCTTCCATTTGCTATGTTTTCTAACAATGCTAAACCAGTCATGGTAGTTTGGCCATTCCGTGCACCATGATATTGTGACAAAATGATTACAATCAGGTGAATTAAATTTGTAAATGATATGCAATTCATTTCTGTGTATTTGATAAAAAAGAAAATAGACCACAGAAACAGTAGCCTTGATTTGACACTGGGTGCCGCCACTTTGCTAAACTGAGCAGAAAAATGCGTACATAAGATGGGAGGCTGCCGTGAATTGTGCGATGCTTTATGCCAAGTTTAATTTTTTTAATTCTCAAAGTGAGTGTGAAAACGGGCATATTCAAAATTTTTGTGCATATGCACCATTTATACATGAGGCCCCTGGTGCCTTTCCAAACAAGACATTAGGTCTGACGTTCCAGCACTTTATCCAAAAATTTAAGGTTGGAGGTGTGTCTATAATTAGAGGTTTTGTCTTGATCAAGTCCTTGCCTTTCTAGCACTTGTGTGACAGAAGCCACTTTGTAGTTGGTTGGTACAATCCCAGATACAAAAGACATGTTAACAATGTCTACTACACGAGTAAATAAAACAGGCCTACGGATCTTGACTAAGGCAACAGGCGTGAGGTCCAGTAAGAAGATGAAGGGTTTTATTTTTCAACAAGCTCAGTGACAAAAAAAGAGTCGACCAGAACAAGTGCACCAATATTGTGGTCAGGACTGCTCTCAGCTCCAAATCTTACAGATAATGAAGCTTTAGTTAAGGTGATGAATGGTCCAAGCTCTTGATGGATGGATTGACTTTCTAAAGAAAATAATTGTTATTTTTTTTCACAAATAACAGATGAAGAACATAGTGATGGAATATTTCATGGTTGCAAGAGTTTCTGATTGGTGAAAAATAAAACACGTGGATTCCCTCACCATTATTAATAATGTTAGAGAAATACGCAGTTTTAGCCTTGGAAATGGCTTTTCTCTATGAATCCAGACGTTCTTTATAAATGGCTGCATGTACAGAAAGAGCTGTCAGTCTTTTTATAGAGACATTCTGATTGCCTGCCATGCGCTTTCATGGTGTGTAGTTCAGGGATGAACCAGGGTGACGAGTGTGTAAAATAAACAATGTGTGATTTTAACAGAACAACCTTCTCAACTCCTCCTTGTTTGTAGGTCGTATCTTACTTAGCGTAACCCTTGTCATTTACTAAGGCCGAATTTATCTGAGGACACAACTTACAGGTTGGCCAAGTCCTTAGAGGTTTATGGATCACTGAAGAAAAATCAGACACAGTATAAAAAAATTTCAGCCAATCATTAAAATGAAGAGATAAGGATTATTGTGCTTTCCTCTGCATATGAAAGAAAATGAAAACGCTCAAATTATTTTTAAACCTAATTCTAAAATGAGACCAAGTATCTGATTATTGAATATTCCGTATCTCAGCACTGTAAATGTTCATTTTAAAGACTTCTGGTCATTGTTTTCTGTACTGTACATTTATCTGCATGTCATGTGTATTTTCAACTTTAATTAATTTAATTTCAAAATCCAACACATCAAAAGGTGAAGTGAGAGTTGTAAATGGAATACCTTTTTAAAGCATTGGAAATTTAAAAGATGAGCTAAAGAAATCAATGCAGACTATCACTGTGAAATTCTTATTTTAAAAACCATTCACACCTTATCTGGTAGATTTGATTCTTCACTTGGTGACTTTCTGTCTTTTTCTGTCTCTCCAGAGTCTTCTCCAGTTATGATTTCATTCATTCTCAGAGCCAGTCTGTTTCTTTTGATGCTTCTGCCGGTACTTGTCATTTATCAGATGACTGAAGGTGAGTGGACAGCACATACCCTCACACCCCACTGGGGGGCGCTGTTTGTTTAGTGGTGTCCTCCATTCTCAGTGAAGCAGCTGGACTTGAGAGCAGGAGAGACTGAAACACCGGAGCTCAGGAACTCAGGAACTATTTTGTGGGGTGAAACCCAAGGGGGTCTGGAAAGTGGAAGGGTTTTTTAGTCAGCAGTTTGCACAAGAGGCCCTTGCAGTAAAAGGTGAAGAGCAATAAAAAGTAAAGGAGACACCAAAGAAGAAGTTGACAGGAAGTGCTTGCCAAGTGTCCCACTCTGTATTTCTCTAAGTTCAGCTTCACTGTGTTCTTCAGCAGTAATTACACACTTCCTGTTAGTGCCAATGTGTCCATTTGGTTGTTTCTTTGCAAGTGGTTTTAAGTTTTCTTGGATGTCAAAGAACATCTGAAAATTCTCTGGGTTTTGAATTTTTGTTTTTTATCTTTTTAAACTGCAGGTTTTTCATGCTTTGACTGTAAGAAGGCCAGGTGAGTCTTCCAGGATAAAAATATGTCAATTTGAATAATCAAAGTAATCTTATCTGGCTTTGAATGTTTTGTTTCCTTTGTAGTGATAAGCGACCAGTTTTACAAATATGGATACAACTGTAGTGAACATGTAAGGCTGGGTTAGAAATTAAAATTGGAAAGTTAAAGAACTCATCCATTCACTTTCTAACTATTTTGCCTATTTAGGAAATGATAGGCACGAGTTTGAAACCAAACCTGGACAGGATGCAATGGCACCACGTGGCAGGGTCCTGCACAAACACACACATTCATACTCCCACTTGTACAATGTAAATTTAGCAATTAACGTAAAACACACAATTTTGGATTGTGGTAGAAAAACTGGAATATCGCAAAGTAAACCAACAAATACAGAAAAGGACCCTGCAGACTGCTAGTCTCAAGGGTTGGGATTTATATCCAGGATTTCGGACCTGTGAAGCAGCAACGTTAATCTCGGCACTATACATTTCTTTTTTTTTATTTTTTTATTAATTTTATTACAATCCATACAAAGCAATCAAGTTTTTACAAAGAGAAAAAATTAAGAACAGATCGATCCCCACCCCTGAGAGAGAGAGCAAGCCAAACGGCGTTAAATTTAAGGCTTGTAAACATACCTAAATTAATAAATTCTCTGTGCCTTATGAACTTATTTTAAAATATTACTGATTAGATCCTGCCATGTTTTGAAAAAAGTCTGTACGGATCCTCTAACTGAGTATTTGATTTTTTCCAACTTCAAATAATATAACACATCGGTTTCCCACTGACTTAAAAGAGGAGAGTTTGGGTTTTTCCAGTTTATGAGAATAAGTCTACGTGCCAAAAGTGTAGTGAATGCAATCACAATTTGTTTGTCTTTCTCCGCTTTAAACCCATCTGGAAGAACACCAAACACAGCTGTTAATGGGTTTGGAGGGATTGTGAGTCCAAGGCTATCTGAAAGGTAATTAAAAATGTTTGTCCAGAATAATGTTAATTTGGTGCAGGACCAGAACATGTGACCTAGTGAGGCTGGGACTTGGTTGCAACGTTCGCAGGTTGGATCATGCCCTGGGAACATTTTGGAAAGTTTTAGTCGAGACAGATGTGCTCGATATATAATTTTGAGTTGTATGATTGTATGCTTTGCGCATATGGAGCTCGAGTGAATTCTCTGCATTGCTACTTTCCACTCCTTTTCTGATATATTAATTGAAAGATCTTTTTCCCAGTGTCTTCTTGGATCTTTGAAAGGGAGGGATTGTAAAATGATTTTATATATTGTAGAGATGGAGTCTAAGTCCTTGAGATTGAGCAATATTTTTTCCAGCATGGATGAGGGTGCAAGATGAGGAAAATATGGAAGGTTTTGTTTAACAAAGTTTCTGACTTGAAGATAGTGAAAGAAATGTGTAACTGGAATGTTAAATTTGGAATGTAATTGTTCATAGGATGCAAAGACGTTGTCTATATAAAGATCTCTAAGCAAGTTAATTCCAAATTTTTTCCAGATATTAAAAACTGCATATGTTTGTGAAGGTTGAAAGACGTGGTTCTCTTGCAGAGGTGCCACAGATAGAAGCTTCTCCATCTTAAAATGCTTTCTACATTGGTTCCAGATTCTAAGTGAGTGGAGCACAATTGGGTTATTAGTGTATTGCCGATAACGTGTGTTTATTGGAGCACAGAGCAAGGAATACAAAGAAGTACTGCAGGATTTTACTTCTATTGTGGTCCAAGCCTGTGTATGTTCTTCTATTTGTGTCCAGGTTCTTATCGCCTGTATATTTGCTGCCCAGTAATAAAACTGGAAGTTAGGAAGAGCCATGCCGCCTTCTGCCTTTTGTCTTTGTAAGGTCTCTCTTTTGATGCGTGGATGTTTTGAATTCCAAATAAATGAGGTTATTGTCGAATCTAATTGCCTAAAAAATGATTTATTAATGTATATTGGGATGTTTTGAAATAAAAAAAGGAGTTTAGGAAGAATATTCATCTTAACAGTGTTAATTCTTCCAGCTAGTGTGAGATGAAGGGTTGACCATCTATGCAAGTCTTGTTTAATTTTTTCCATGCAAACGGCAAAATTTTGTTGATATAGAGCTTTATGTTTACTTGTGATGTTTACCCCTAGGTATTTAAACTGTTCTGCAATGATAAAAGGTAAGGTATCTAATCTAATATTATATGCTTGAGAGTTCACTGGAAAGAGTACACTTTTATTCAGATTAATTCTGAGACCAGAGATCTTTTGAAATTCTGTGAGTGCTGCTAAGACTGCAGGCACAGAATTTTCTGGGTCTGATATATACAGTACCATGTCATCTGCATATAATGAAATTTTCTGTTCCAGTCCTTCTCTGCTAATCCCCTTTATCTGATCAGTATTTCGACAATGTATTGCCAGTGGTTCAATGGCAATCGCAAACAGCAGCGGTGAAAAGGTGCATCCTTGTCTAGTGCCACGTTCTAGTTTAAAGTAGTCTGATCAAATGTTGTTGATGCAAACTGAAGCTTCTGGGTTAGTATACAGTAATTTAATCCATGCAGAGATGTCTGGGCCAAACCCAAACTTCTCCAATTTAGTAAAAAGATATTTCCATTCAATCATGTCGAATGCTTTTTCTGCATCCAATGATAATAATATTTCTGGGGTGTTTGATTTAGTTGGTGAGTATATTACATTAAACAGGCGTCGAAGATTGGAAGATATGTGCCGGCCCCTAATAAATCCAGTTTGGTCTTGTGATATTACTGAGGGGAGCACTTTCTCCATCCTTCTGGCTAAGATTTTAGAGAGTATTTTAACGTCATTATTCAGAAGTGAAATTGGTCTGTATGATGCACATTGTAATAAGTCCTTATTTTGTTTTGGAAAGACAGTGATTAGTGCTTGGCGAAAGGTTTGTGGAAGAGATTGGTTATCTCTGGCTTCTGTAAATGTTGCTAATAAGAGGGGAGCTAGCTGAGCGGAGAATCTCTTGTAAAATTCTGCAGGGTAACCATCAGGGCCTGCTGGTTTCCCGTTTTGGAGTGATTTTATAGCATCTAGTAATTCTGATAACGTCAGAGGTTTATCAAGTTCCTCCGCACTAAAAGCATCTATTTGTGGTATCTGTAATGTATCTAGAAATGTATTAGATTGTGTATTGTCTTCTTTAAACTCAGTAGTATATAGGGATTTATAGTAGTCTCTGAAAGTATGCATTATATTTTTGTGTTCAACGATTTTATCTCCGCTCATGCTAGTGATTACCGAGATTGCGTTGCGCACTTCTTGCTTGTGAATTTGTTGAGCTAAAAGCTTATTAGCTTTCTCCCCATGTTCATAGTAATGATGTCTGGATTTGTAAATTAGTTGTTCAGTTTCTTTAGTTGTCAAGAGGTTTAATTCCGAATGTAGAGCCTGCCTCCTCCTATGTAGAGTCTCGCTTGGTAGTCTGGCGTGTTCTTCATCTATTTTAGTAATTTCGCTTTTTATCTCTGCTAGTTTTTTGGCTTCGGATTTATTTCTGTGGGAAAGATATGAGATAATCTGACCTCTTAAGAAGGCCTTAAGAGTTTCCCAGAGTATTCCTGCAGAGATCTCGGGGGATGTATTTGTCTCTAGAAAGAATTTGATTTGTTTGGATATAAATTCCGTACAATTCTCGTCAGCTAATTGAAGCGGGTTGAGGCGCCAACTGCGGGGTGAGTGCATGGGGCTTAGTAATTTTAGCTCCAAGATCATAGGTGCATGGTCAGAAATAACAATAGCATCGTATTCGCAAGATTTAATCAACGGCAAGAAGTTATTGTCTATAAAAAAGTAATCAATCCTTGAGTAACAATGATGCACTGGTGAGTAGAAAGAATATGTTCTTGAATTTGGGTTTAAAAACCTCCAGGGGTCCGATAAATTGTGATCAGTTATAAACTTTGTAATTATCTTTGCGGTGTTAGATGCTGTTCCCCCAGTGGAGGAAGTCCTATCTAAAAGTGGATTTAGAACACAATTGATGTCCCCAGCCATTATAACTTTATGAGAATTCAGATTGGGAATGGATGCAAATAAAATTTGTATAAATTCCTTATCATCAACATTAGGTGCATAAACATTTATCAAAATCATTTTACAGTTAGATAAGTCTCCCATGACCATTACATATCTCCCTTCAGGATCCAATACTACATCTGATGCTACAAATGGTACTGTTCTATGTATGAGAATTCCCACCCCTCTAGTTTTCTTTGTAAAACTAGAATGGAACATTTGGCCAGTCCAGTCTTTTTGCAGCCGGAACTAATCCTTGCTTATTAAGTGAGTTTCCTGTAAAAATACTATTTTAGCATTTAGACCTGTTAAGTAAGAGAGTTATTTCTCACTATACATTTCTTAAAGAATTTTCTTTATATTTTTTGATTATATTGATTTTATTAAAATCAAATGACATTCCATACAAATAAGTTAAGTTGTACAAAACTAGATTTGAAACAAATCAACCCCCACTCATGAGAAAGAGAGCTGGGCCAGCAGGGTAAAACTTTAATAGCAGGAAAAAGACTGTAAGTAATTTAATATAAAAATAAATATTAGAAGAGAATCCACTTTCTCTATTTAAATGCTTATTCTAAAATGTTATTGAATAAATTCTGCCAGGTTTTTAAAAATTTTTGTGCAAATCCTTTAAGTGAGAATTTTATTTTTTCCAATTTCAGATAATATATAACATCAGTTAGGATTCGATGAGCAGGATGAGTGTACGTGCCAATAGTGTAGTAAAGGCAATCACAGTTTGGTTGTCCTTCTCCACTTTAAGACCCTCTGTGAGCCCACCAAACACAGCTGTTAATGGATTAGGAGGGATTGAGACACCAAGGCTGTCTGAAAGGCATTTAAAGATTTTTGTCCAAAATGTTGTTAATTTGGTGCAGGCCCAAAACTTGTGGCCCAGTGAGGCTGGAACTTGATTGCAATGTTCGCAGGTTGGATCCTGCCCTGGAAACATTCTGGACAATTAAAAACGAGACAGATGTGCTCGATAGATGATTTTAAGTTGAACAACTGTATGCTTTGAGCATGTGGAGCTTGAATGAATTCTGTGCATTGCTGGCCTTCCACTCCTTTACTGAGATGTTGAGTGAGAGATCCTTTTCCCACTGTACTCTGGGATCTTTGAAAGGGACCAGCTTTAAAATGTTTTTATATACTGTATTACAGAAATGCTGTCTGAGTCCTCGAGACTGATCAATATTTAGAGTAGAGGAATAGAGGCAGGTGGGAGAAGAGGAAAATTGGGCAGGTTTTATTTTGCAAAGTTTCTAATTTGAAGATAATGAAAGAAATGTGATTCTGGAAAGTTAAATTTGGAGTGTAATTGTGAAGACATTGTCTATTTACTGATCTCTAAGTGATCTAATCCCGAATGTTTTCCAGACATTAAAAACTGTGTACGTTTGAGAGGGTGGATAAAGGTGGTTCTCGTGCAGAGGTATCACAGATTAAAGTTTTTCTGTCTTAAAGTAATTCCTACATTGTTTCCATATTTTGATTGAATGAAGCACAATTGGGTTGTTAGTATATTCATGATAACTTATATTTACTGAGGTACAAAGCAATTAATATAAAGAAGTACTGCAGGATTTTATTTCTATTGCGATCAAAACTGTGCATGTTCATCTATTTGTGTCAATGTCCAGGTTTTTATAGTTTGTATATTTGCAACCCAATAATTAAACTGAAAGTCAGGTAGAGCCATGCCACCTTCTACCTTAGGTCTTTGTAGAGTCGCCCTTTGGATACGTGGATGTTTGTAATTCCAAATAAATGAGGTTATGATTGAATCTAACTTCTTAAAAAAACTGATTTATTAATGTATATTGGAATGCTTTGAAATAGAAAAGAAGCTTAGGAAGGATATTCATCCTGACAGTATTCATTCTTCCAGCTAAAGTGAGAAGAAGGGTAGGCCATCTATGCAAGTCTAGCTTAATTTTTTCCATACGGACATCGATATTTTCTTGAAATAGAGCTTTATGCCTACTTGTGATGTTTACCCCTAGGTATTTAAACTGATCTGCGATGATAAAAGTGAAGGTGTCCAATGTAATATTGTGTAATGGAGAGTTCACTGTAAAGAGCACACTTTTGTTCGAATTAATTCTGAACCAGACATCTTTTGAAATCCTGCTAGTGCTGTTAGGACTGCAGTCACAGTATTTTGTGGGTTTCATATTTACAGCACCATATCATCTGCATATAGAGAAATTTTCTGTTCAAGTTTTTCTCTGATAATCCCCTTTATCTCATAAGCATTTTCAAAGTGAACTGCCAGTAGGTCAATGGCGATTGCAAAAAGGCAGTAGTGACAAGGGACACCCTTGTCTAGTACCATGTGGGTAAATATATTACATTAAATAGGCGTCGAAGACTGGTGCTTAACACTAGAATTACCAAAGCTTACGAAAAAACTTGTAAATCCAGCCCACCTTAAATCCGCTTGCGTTTCGCCTTGATCTGACACTGCTGTTATCAAATAAAGCCGAGCTATAAGAGAGGTGAACTCAGATCAGAGAAAGAGAACAGAAGTCCTCCCCGCAAGAAGGAGCGTGAATGTGACTGAGAGAATTAAACAAAATAAAAAATGCTAACCTTTACAAGTACCACACCGACTGTTATAGACTCAAATCAAATGTATGTTTTAATTGTATAATAGTAACAACAAGAGGAGCTCACTACTGAAAACTTTTATTCTGGGACACATGAAGACTCTAACTGGCGACTTTTTGAATAGGAGTAAGCCGTTCGTACCGCTATACTACCAAAGTAGTCACGACAACAAGCCACACTAACCTGATTTCTTTTTCTTCGGTTATAGTCTTATAAAGCACACTTGTTCTGTTATACTTGTACCTTTTTTGAAAGTGCTTATTTGATATTTGGACTTCAGTCTTCACACATTATACACTTTATGTCAAAATGTTGTTGTTAGTACTAAAACATGAAAAACGTTTGTCTTTTAGGTATGTGTTCCACATTTCTTGCATTTCCTATCATGCAACACTTACATGACATTCTCAGTTGTAATATAAATTGGTCACTTGTCTTTCAGTGATTGAGGTCCACAGTAGGATAGATCCCTAGCACAGAAATGAAAATTAAAAAAACAAAAAAATCATTTTCATAGTCATTGACCTTGAAATAATCTAAAACAATAACTCACTTGGTGATGATTAAAATCTGTTATTTTTAACCGTCTGGGAGTGTCCCTTAGAGGGCAAGATCCACTGTCAAAGATTCAAATATGAAAAAATAGGTTCATATTAATGATCAATAAAGCCATAATATACTATGAAAAAAGCTATGATAAAAACATCATTTTGCACCAATTAAACTACACATAAATGGTGTGAACCTTAACACACCCCACATCTTTACAGATGGAAAATGTCTGGAGATATGTAGAGAGATTTAAAATCTTTGGCACCACATCTTATTGTTATGTAGCAACTTCCTATATGTAAATTCTACAGTTGATAAGTTTTATTGATTTCATCATCTCCAAGTTAAAGGCGCTGGCACCTCTTTTAACCACACAGGACATTCCTCTTACATAACTCCCTAATAATATCTCACGTTTCTCATTTACCTGCAGTCACAGCACGCTATCTGCTGACTCCTGTCTGCCTACAGTTGTCTTGTTTTATATTTATTTGCACTTTCGAGGCTCAGCCAAACACAACACCTCTTGCGGTTGCAAGTATCAACTCTAAATGGTGGCCACTGACTGGTCTATATAGCATTCCACCAAATAAACACTCTGATGGTAAAAATAAGATGAAAGTGTCATGTCCAGCTTCAGCTCATTGAGCAGATGGAGAGTTTAACCCTTCTCTGTCCTCCTCTATGCTGTAAATGCAATTTGACTTGAATACTTTTTTAAATTTACGTTTGTTGTAGAAAAGAACAGAAGGGAATGTATGTGAATGCCCCCAGCGGTGGGACTGTCCAGATGGAAGCTTTCAATGAAGGAGGTAGAAAAAATTTAATATAATTTATTCTTCATGAGTATCATTTGTCGTCTGGTTTATAAGCTCACAGATCAAGCTGAACAAGTCAATTTAAGGAAGAATATGTTGGAAACATACAATATGGAACAACATAGATACTTCTAAATTACAAATGAAAGCCTAATCGTATTGCATTCACATTTCTTCTCCATGATGAGATGAAGGCTTTTTCACTTGTGTTTTAAACAAAGCACTGTACTCGTTGGCCAAAGACTTTTTTCAATGTCCTCATTTTTACCTGGGAGGACAGTTTCAAGTGTTAATGTTATCAAGCTGGGAAACTGCTGGTTCACTCTGGACTGTGAGTCGGAGCAAATCTCAGTAGAGTCCTGGGGTTGATAACCCAGAAGTCTTTTAGGCCACACATGTCAAAGGAAATACCAGTTGAGCAGCAAAAAAACATGGGAAAGGCACGTCAACCGAATGAAGCGGTCAGTCAGGCTCTGTGTGCTTCCATTATATGATGGGACACTCAACACCTGGATTATCATAGCGTCTTTTATTATACATTCTGTGAAATATTAAAGTATGAGATAAGGATTCTTAGCATGCATGCGTATGCTCTTTGGTGCTCTTAACTTTTGTCTTTTTTATTCCCCAGAAGATTGTACAACATCTGACAATGATGGTCTCTACAACAATATTTGAAAATGAACATTAAATAAGCAGGGTAAGTCTACTGCAGCATTACAGCTTATCAGGCTGACTCCACCAATTTCAAAAGTGTTATATTTCTGAAATTGTAATCTTTTTTCTTGTAATCATTATTACTTTTTAAACATTTTACTACAAAGCCAAAACACTCTTTTCATTCTTTCAAAAACAGCAGGAGAGACCACCGTCTCCCAAAACTCTGTTTATGACTGAGACTCAAGTAAGCCACATGAATCTCAGTAGGCACTCCTGGTTTATATGCTGTGGCCGAGAGTGGAAATGACAGACAGCTTAATGAATATATTGGGGCGCCAACTGGTCCGTCCCGTTTACCACATAAGAAAAATAAATTAAAGTTATTCCCATCTTTGCATCGCTTCCCAGACTAGGAGTTTCTAGGAGTTAATGTTTTCGGGAGCTCCGTATCACAAGCAGTCCGTCAGCCAAATGAGTACCCAGGGTCCTGATAGTCGCTGAACCGGAAGGGGCGAAACCTGGTGACCTCACTTGGTGGCTTCTGGTTGCTGCTAAGAAATTTGGAGAGAACAGTTAGTGACAGCAACCCCCTCGTCTCGATGGGTCATTACATACCTGAAAGAAGCCCTGGAGGAGGTCTTCAGATGACATATGCATTGTAGTGTGAAGACCCCCAGTGATTAAAAGTATGGATAACCCAGATCTTTACAATTCAAATCAAATTCCACTTCCTCAGAAAATGTAACAGCGGACAGTTAAAGTTCAGTTTTCAGTCCACTGCCATGTAACTTCCCCTACACTTTATTCTCTTGGTCACAACTACTGACTTTGTCTTTCTCTGTTTTGCTTGACAGAAGTAACGCATTGTGCTTTCTGACATCACAACTGTGGACAACTCAGTGTCTTCTGCTTGTGAAGCCATTCCTTTATTTTTAAATTGACCCTTCTGATCTGCATGGAGGAGCAAATTGGATGTGCGAGGTCTCAATTCTGGTGAACAGAAGTGATCAGTAAATAGAAAGAGGAATTCAAGGAAAGAATTTTGTTAAAAAAACCTCTGGTGCCAAGCAAGTGATAAAGTCTTTCTGTCCAATGGCAGTAAGTTGAGATCTGGAGGTTTCCAGCCTTCAACTTTTAAACAAACTGCTAGAGGAGCCATTACACCGATGCAATTGTCATAGTCAAAAGTGTTTCAGTTCCTTTTAATACTATAGAGGCTCAGTTCTCTTCACCTTATATTAAATGCTTTTTTACAAATGTTATTTATTTGACATGAGACCCTCCTAATTTCATTGACGTTTCTGCCCCACTTTGTCTATGCAATGCTAAACAATTCAGGTCAAAACAGCCTCCCCCTTTTCTCTTTTCTTTCTCTTATTGCTTTATATGGCTGTTTAAACAGTTCAGTTCCATATTCTGTGCCACATTTATCTGCTTATCTACAAACCACCTTTACTTGTGTATGACCAACGTAATCAATGAATGTTCTGCTTCCTGTGTTTGCTGCATTCCTCCTTCTGTGAATACTAAAATATACTGCCCACATTAAAAGAATAACTAAACAAATAATTCAATCAACACAAAACTGGATGCTGCCCATGTCCTGTTTATTTGATATTTTTGAACAAATCTGTCGTCTGCTAGTCCAGGTCTGGCCCAACAAGCAGGTGGCAGTAGAAGTGAAGGTCTGAGCTCTCAGGTCCTCTCACCTCCTCTTTAAGGAGCCTTTGTTTACTTTTTTGTAGGTAATCAAATGATGTGATTGGTTTGTTTCCTGGAGGTGTGGCTAGGGGCTGATGTGGGTGGGGTTACTTTTTCACATTGGAGAGAGTTTGGTGTGAGGAACAGGACTGTGCGCCTCTCCTTCTGGTGCCCCCTTATCGTACATCAGTGCTGGCACTTAACTGGTGCTTTCAGATTTTGGCAGTTGTGTGTTTTCATCAACTTTTTTTTCTATGGATAACTTTTATGTAGAATAACATTCCTGTTTAAAATCCATCCTTAAGTCACAGAGTGACCTTGGCTACTTTTAAAGATTTAATTTGAATTGGCGTATTTCATTTTAATACATGTAGTATTGGACATTATAACAGCACAATGACTAGAGTTGCTGCCTTAGACTTTAGAACCCTGGGTTAATTTTTAGTTTAGTCACCTTGGACAGTGTGAGTTTCTCAGGGTAGTACAATATTCCCCCAACTTGGCAAATATTTTCTGCTAGCAGCTGTAAATTGTCCAGTATGATCACTGATGGGTGTGTAAAATGTGCCTTCTGATTCGCTGGCATTCTGTCCAAGATTGGTTTCTGTGTTGTACCCAGTGCTGCTCACGTAGACTTCAACTCTACAAGACCATAATGTACAATGGGATAAGTGGGCTGCAAATGCATAGATGGATTTCAGCTCTGAGTTTGGTTCTGAATTATTTCTCTTAGTAAAGCTGTTAACCCTGATGCCTAACAAATCTACTAAGTTAGGTTTGGCTCCTGCCTGCTGTCTGCATAATTTTATTTTTTCGTCCTTTTCTGGTTTTCCTTCTGTCTGTGAACTACCACAACTTCTAGGGCTGGTTCTCCCCTTTTAACCATTGTTGGTGTTGTAGATTCAGGCTTACTGCTGATCCAGTGTTGGACATGGAAGATTTAAAACGTAAACGAATTTATTTTCTTGCTCGCTTTCTGTACTGCACAATTACCCTTGAAATATTCTAACACATAAACTGTATAGTTACTATAGTTTCAAGTGTTACTTATCAAAATGCATTTAAATTTAAAATAGGAAATTTATTTTTTAAATTTTATTATTAACAATAACTTTTGCTTTTATGTAACTTAGCAAATGGCATAAAACTTTGAATATGTACAAACATCACCAAACTCCTTGGCTTATGTGCATCTGCACTGTATCTACATGAATATTGTACTTATGCTTTCATATTGTATATTCTTGAATTATTTTATAATAAAATTAAATAATTTAATTAGTTAGAAATTTAGTTTATGGAGGAGCTGCATATTGAATCTCATTGTACCATAAAATGACAATTAAATAAATTCAATTCAATTCAATTTACTGGTCATTTTTTCCAGTCTGCGTTTTGCACATCGCCTGTGATTTCAAGTGTAACATGATTACGTTTACTCCCTTGATATTTAAAGCATTATTCCTTTTCCTATTACTATCATTTAAAGTTTGTTGATTTCATTGTACATTATAGGGCAGTGATTCTTTTTTTACTATTTCAATCATTTATAAGAAAAAACAAATTATTCCCATATTTCATTAAAGAAAGTGCATCCTTAAAAATACAGCTAAGCAAATACTGTAAGTCAGAATGTTTAATGTGCCATCTTAAATTGTAAACGTGATTATAAATTAATTTTTCACAATGTGCTGCAGCAACTTACATTTGTACAAGTGAAACTTAAATAAGTGTAATTCAATTTTTCTGTCCATTTTCTAACCTAATTATCGAATTCATGGTTGTGGGACAATGACAACTGTCACATTTTAAAAGATCATAATATTTTAATGCCCACTTTACCCAATTAAGGGTGCATACTGGGGCAGCTGGAATTAATCCCACCCCCCACCATCTGTGCTTGCCTGGACAGGGTGTTTGCCAGTCGTAGAGCCCACTGACACAAACACCCGCAGTCTACAATGTAGAATGTATGATGTGAGAGGCTGTTAGACACGCTGGTTAGAATATGGATGGATTGGCTTCTGTTCATTTAGCCTTTTCTTGTACAAATGTAAGTTTTTCTATTACTCTGTGAGGTGTGTGTTTCATGCTCTTTTAAAATGTGGCACTTGTCACTTTCTCATTTTTGTGCCTAGGGTCTTAGATAGGAGGCAGTAGGGAGGGGGGTGAATGGAGGTGGGAGGATGCTGAGGTGTAGGGATAGGACAGGCAAGGAAGGCAATTCGAGTGGACCCTGAACTGGCTTGGGGCCCCCAAGGGAGTCCGCTAACATGCAATGAGAAATCTACAGGAATTCCCTTGGAGCATAGCATCTGCACACTACAACAACATGGTTGGAGACCACCCTAATGGCAGTCTTTGAGGCTATAAACTTAACTTAGTGCTGATGCAATGCGAGGAGCAGCTGGTTTATACTCTGCACTGCATGTGCTCACCCGCTGTCCTGTATTAACAGCGACCCTTACAGAAAACTGCACAAGTATTTCAAGTAATTAAAAACATAAAGGTAAGGACTTCCTATAACATGTAGGTTATAATCCTCCATCTTGTTCTCTGGCCGCTGCCTTTAAGTTGTTTTTGCACACATGAGATCACCTCGTACCTTTGAATAAGGTGTACCAGGTCGACGCACATGTCTTCATGTGGAAACGCGGAATGTCAAATTCTGGTGGGTTGTTAACTTACTTCTGTTTATTTTTCCCACAAGGTAGGCAGTAGTGAAGACAATCCTGTTGATTTTAACGTTTCTTTTTGCTAAACATGATGTCCTATTTCTAACTCCCCCTGTGAACCAGTTATTGGTGTTGCTCTATTTGGTAGACTGCGAGTGCTGGAAAACTCTCCTCTATTTAAACTCATAGATGACGGGAGGGAAGGTCTCTATTGACCGCACTCTGTTTGACTATTGGATTTATCTTTATTAGAGACATGGGTTTAGTGTTTTTGGAAGTCTTTTCTTTGATTTTTTTTCACTGTATATGTTTTCCACCTAGAGAATATCCACCTAAAGTCTAGAGAGAGTGAGGTAGGGAGCTTGTGCTGATAGTGGGGTGTCACACAATGAACCATCAGGATTGGGACCCGAGTGCAGCAGGTGACACCTCAGCACCACATTAAGACAATATGAGGTCTTTTATGGTGGCTGAAGTGCCAATCCTGCCACCAACCCCCAAGTTCTCCCTGTAAGTTGGAGTAGCTTCTCACTTGACTGGACTCAGATTAATGTCATAGCCAGAATGAAGCAATTGCAGGTTAATGGCCTTCCCTTAAGGGCCCAATGGAGTCGAGTCACTTCTGGGGTTTATGTGTTTCCAACTGGCAACCTTCTGATTGCTGGCCTCAGAGACACCACTTGGCCCACAAGTCTAGAAGCAAAAAAGTGGAGTGAATCAGTTGGTTCAGACAATTTGCATATTTCTGATTCGGCTTCAATTTCTGCAGGCCCCATTGTAGTACATGTAGGGCCAAAATCAGCAGCACCAGCCCAGCCACAGGGTGAGTGGGTAACAGAGAGACGGGTGGTCTAAGAAGTCCTGAGTATTCCTTTCACGGTTGCCTCTGGTGAGAGAAGTGTCCATCTTTAAAGCTGTTTAAATGTTACTTGAGCACAAGTTTCAGCACAAACTCGAACTTCAATAGCATGCAGTCACTGAAGGGCTTTTGTCCTTTTAAAGAAAAATGGAGTTTTGTCAGAGGGACAAAATGATTTTGATTACTTAAAAAGTAAAAACTTCAACTATTTAATCATTTATTCAGACTTAGCCACTCTGCTCTTTTATGTTGCCCAAAGACAAAGATTGATTTGTTATAAATTTATGTTGTTTACAGCTTAGGTTAACAAAACATTTTACATTAGTATTATGAATAAGGTCAACATACAGTCAAATTTAATAATTTAATAAATGTATTTCTTTATTTATACAAGATTTCATTTATTTTCTTTCTTACAGTAAGGCTAATGTAAATCATGAAAAGTTGTTTTCAGAAGTCTGACAGTCAGAGAGAAAAACTGTTGCACCAAGCGTTGCTCCTGCAGTAGCTGAGCTGTTATTTTATAAGTAATAAGTATATTTTTCACATGAGGCCAATTTTAGAACTTAATAAACATCCGCAGTAGGAACGTCTTCATCTGTCACTTCTGTGGTCAGACATTCAGCAAGTGAGCAGCACGTCAGACAAAATGTAATGCAAGACTGAAAATCCAT
>JANRMT010039021.1:0-12731 GCA_026402145.1 Polypterus bichir lapradei | reverse complement strand
ATCAGTCAGGGGTCAGGACCGAGGCTGTGACGGATAAGAGAAAAGACGGATAACAGAGCAGCTACTTTAAAAATGACATACAGGAGATTAGTTTAGCGAACAGTCGTAAAAAACAATATTAACAAAATTAATTAATTTATATAATATTGTAATGACCGCGTAATAAGCAAATACAACTCAGAGGTCCTGGAGTTTTCTACGTTTTAAATGGAGTCTTCGTTCCCTAACAAGTGGTGTCCTGTCTTACACTCCGTTATTTGGCTTACAGAGCTCACCTCCTAAACAATCAAAGAAAGCTTTCCTGTTAATAAGTTCAAACAGCACACACATATGTTGATAGGCCATAACAATATATAGTAGTTTAGTTAAATTATAACAAAAGAGAAAAGCTACAAACTGCTATTAAAGCTGAAGGTACGTAACGGACACTGGGATTTCTGTTGTTCCAATGTGCAGAACTCGCAGTAGTAATCGGGAGACGCTGGCGTGCACAAGGTTGGGTTTTTGTTATTTAGTCCTGACAGTTAATCAAGTGACAGATAATCGAGTTTTACTGCAGATGAATAGATTTCTCTGTCACTTTAAATGTACAAATTACTTAACTCAAAGTTATTCAAACAGTTTCCATTAAACACTAAACATCACTCACCTGCTTTTCTTCTCTTTCCGTCTCCAGCTCGACCATTTCATGATTTTTATGTCCAGTCACCAAACACATCATGCAGATACAGGAATCATCAGTTTTACAGAATATCTCCAGACTTTTCTGATGTTTCTCACAGAGTTTCTTCTTCAGATTTCTATCAGGATCAACCAGCTTGTGGTGCTTCAGGGCGTCTCCTTCATAGTGAGGCTGCAGGTGAGTCTGACAGTAGGAGGCCGGGCAGGTGAGACAGGACTTCACTGCTCTGAACTTCTTACCAGTACAGAAGTCACACTCCACATCTCCAGGGCCGGCATAATTCTGAGACAGAGGAGGACTTAGTCTTGGTGTCTTAAATTTCTTGATGACTTCATTCAGCAGAGTGTTTCTGTTCAGCTCAGGCCTTGTGGTGAAGGTGTGTCTGCACTGAGGACAGCTGCAATCTTGGCTCTGATCCCAGCAGTCCGTGAGGCACTTCAGACAGAAATTATGACCACAGGGGATGGTGACGGGGTCAGTCAGGGTGTCCAGACACACCGAGCAGGTGAACTCGTCCTGTGACACAAACAGCTGGGCTTCAGCCATCGTCAGTCTGAGGAGAGGCAGGCAGAGAGAATCAGTCAGACAAACAAGGAAGTGACTTGTGAAAAAACCAAAGTGAAAGCTTGTCTGAGCTCAGTGAGGTGGAGGAGGAGGAGGAGATTTATGGAGACAGCTGAGAGTTGACAGAAAGAACATCTGAGGACACACTGAGGGTGAACAGTTAATGTGAGACAGGAGCTCAGAGAGTGAAGACCACCAAGTGAGAGAGGAAATGACCTGTCACAGGGGGTCTGCTAAAGTGTCATTCACGTCAGTATTCCTTATTCATTTATTAAACACTACAGTCCACATCAGACTCCATATTAGTCCTCTTTATTAAACAAATTATCCATCCCATAATAAGTTTTTGTGTTTTTCTTCATCCATGCCAGGCATTTATCAGATTATTCAGTAAATACCCCAAATGACGCCCAGTCAGTTGAAGAAACAGAATAATATGATACATTAATAAACACAAGGACAGTACAAATATGAAAACATCTTAAAAACTGATAACAGACAGACAGACAGACAGACAGACAGACAGACACGTGACACACAGCAGGCACTCGCCGCTCTCGGCTCCTTCACAGTTTTTTAGATTTTCTTGGTTATTCAAGTTGTTTTATCTCAGGATTTGTGAGACGTAATCAAGTCTGTTGAACAGGCTCGTCTACTCCTGCACCCTATGATTAACACACACAGATCCGAGTCACACAATTGGGTATAAGTGATGCCCTGATGCCAATCCCCCCGTAATAGCCCACCTCAGACTCATTCACTTAAGTACATAAGTGTGACCCCTCCAGCCTGTCACTTCTCAGTGTCACACACTGGGACTCGCTGTCACCAGCACTAACAAATGTACAGATGTCTCTGAGACACATGAAGACTCATATAACATTTGGTTTTATGCTAGTTACCAACCAAGTGGGTTTTATTTCTGCCGCCCTTTCTCTTCTGTAGTCAGCAGACACACCACATGCACTTCAGATCAGGTCATCTACCTCAACCTAAGTATATTTAGGCCTGGCCAGTACTTGGATTGGTAGACCATCGAGGAAAAGCTTGGGTGTCTGCTGGATTAGGTGTTGGTGAGGCCAATAGGGGGCTTACCCGGTGGTCTAAATGTGGATCCCAGTGCCCCAGTGCAGAGATGAGGACACTGTGCTGTATAAATGGTGCTGTCCTTCAGAAGAGGCATAAAACGGAAATCCTGACTCTCTGTGGTTATTAAAGATCCCTGTGTGTCCTCCATAGATGTCTCTGCTAAATTGCTCTCCAAGGCCTTGTCATTGTGTCCCCCTAATCGTCCCCTGTCTCTCATTAGCTAACTGTTTCTCTCACCACTTCACCTTCTAATATCTCATGTGTGGTGAGCATACTGGCACAGAAATGTCTGCCGTCACATCATCAGGTGGATGCTGCACATTAGTGGTGGTTGAAGTGGCTCCCCACTCACTGTGTAGAAGAGCTTTGAGTAGTGAGACAAGCACAATAAAAATATAAAGAATTATTATTATTATTATTATTATTATTATTATTATTATTATTATTATTACTCAAGCAGTAATTTCCAACATCTGTTGCCCTAATATTTACTTCAGTCACTCAAGAAATAAAGACCAAGTATGGAAATGTCAAAGGAATGTATCATTTAATAATCTGGGATGAAATATAAGTGATCAACTTGGGTCTCAGTGTTATCATTTGCAGAGTATTTCTTTTTGGAATGAAAGTCATGTATTAAACAGATGGCACATTACAAACATTTGTAGTAATATAATGTATAGAATTTTGGAAAGACAAATAAATGTGTATGTTTCTGTTATATACAATTCAGTATGGGATTTGTAAAAGCCATGTTAATGTTTGAGATGTTACATCTGTTGGAATGACGAATTTAACACGATGTCTCTGTTACACACCATTTGGTGTTTCATTCATAAAAGCAGTGTTAGTATTTGTGATGTACCATTTGCTGAAGTGACAAATGCCATTAATGTTATTACTACAAATGTTTGTGTTGTGCCATCTGTTGGAATGAGAGACATAGGAAAACAATTGACACACAGATGCACGTTTCCTTTTATTAAGGTGAATAATGTTGAGAATTTTGTTTATGGGTGAATATGCTTTATTATTAGTTTTAGTGCTATAAAGTGTAGTCCTGAGGTAACTTTAAAAGGACACCATTCATTTCAGCAGAAGGGCCCTGGCCTGCCAGCCTTTTCACAGGCAGATCTTGTTTTGTGAACGCCGGTGCTGAGCCGCTCACTGACAGAAGACAAACAAACTGCAGGCAGGGCCTTTGCCAGTGTGAGTACTGGGCAGGCTCTTAGGCTGGCACATTTAACATATAAGCACTTAATGGCATTTAGATTTATTAGGGCTCAGTAATACTTTGGGCAATAACGTTCAAATAAAACACATTCTGATATCTGCCTAGTCTGAACTACTGTATATAGGAGTTAAGAGCTGATTATTGAAGGTTACGGACCTTTCACTGCACATCGATGTCCGTGAAGTTAGCAGCAGCTTAGCCCTGACAGACAAGTGAGGCTTTTATATGAACAGACGCAGATATATGTTAGATTAGCATTTAGGTTTATATGCCAGTGCTTCTTTGTATGTCCTGACGATAATAAATAAAGTTACAGCAGAACATATTAGTTAGCTTATTTAATCAGTTGGTAAAGGCTTATCTTGTTTCCTTCTTTTAAGCCCGAAGCTCTTAGTCGAGCCTGTCCACAGTTTGGCCCTTATCAGTGAAGCTGCGCGCTCCCGCTTACCGGCACAGTTGCCATTTACTTTAGCCTTACAGCAGTGTGGCTCAACCTGTGGAGTGACAAGGGGGTCATGAAGAAAAAATGGAATTCGAAGAAGTTATTTATTAAAACAAACTCACTTATTACAACAGTTTATGGTAGTAAAATCACACCCAGTATGCGGACTATAGGCTCTTTGGTATTCGTGTAAATGACCGCGTGTCATGATGTGTCGTTTGACTCTAAGATGCAATTCTTTGTAGTGAACAAGAAGAGCCGAGTCCCGTCTGGGAGAGCAGAGTCTTCAGCCATAGAGGATCCAAACTGGAAGGGGCGGTACTTTATTTAGATAGGCACATCAGTTGGCCAATCACAAGTAAAGACCGACTAGGATCATAACATTATGTGAAAGAGGGAAGGGGCAGACGCTCCTAATACAGCGAGTGTAGTGGTACAGGCCAGGTACACGGAGAGACAGAGAGACGGGGAGTCGAATTGAAGTGCAAGCATATCGGGAAAAAGTGAAGAATAGAGCGAAAAGTGAAAAAGAAACAGCATCTGGATGCATTTCAATGATATTGGAGACTGCAATGATGAGTGCAAAATTTGTAAAATGAAAATTTCCATCAGAGCAGAGTAGGGTCAACAACAAACCTGCACAGACATCTCAGAAGCGCTCAGCCGTCCGTCCAGCTCGCTCTCACGCCTCAGGCTGCCATCTTCTGACCCTCATCCCAAACAATTACTCCACAAATATATAACACGGAGCGTGCATTGTGGCTTGACAGGGTCAAAAAAGCTTCAGCGGTTTGCCAGACAACAGACTGCCGGACATCCAGAACGACCTGCTCATATGTGTCTGTCACTTGTCACTTTGTTGGTAACTTTAATATGACATCCTGCCTTCTTGGCTGTTGTGAGTTTACTGAGAGACGTACTGCAGAAAACCTGGCAGAGGAGATGCTGAGAGTGACAACAGAGTGACAAGCAGACGACCCAGTGGCGTGCTGTGTTACTGTATGTATACTGTATGTGACGTGGACAGGCCTGTCCGCCGTCAGCAGAAATCAGAATTCAAGTGCAGTCCTCTCTTTAACCGTTAGAGGGCAATTCTTGAATCACTAATATGTCACATTGTTTTAGTAATAAGACGTGATAGTATTCCTAGGAGTGTTTATAATATTTATATTATTATAGAATGCAGTAATTTAAAATGTGGAATTATTAAAATTACTAAAAAAATCATCAAATTTAATGAAAACCAAATGTTTGAATTGTACATATATTTTATCACATAGGGTTTAATTTGAAATGTGTCACATGTGTGACTGTATATTTTGAAGATGAAAACATATCAGCAATGCCCCAGTGTGATTGAGACTTGAGCACTTCTGCTAACAGTGCATTCCTAAATTAAAATTTAGTGTTGTTGGGTGGATCTCAATATAAACAAAAATCTGAAAATGTGCATAAAACTTTTTTTTGGGGGGGGGCAACAAAAACTAATATGAAAAGATGGGGCACACATGGATAAAGGTTGAGAAACACTGATATAAGCAAATGTTGTACAAGCCTTCATGTGTCTCAGAGACATCTGTACATTTGTTAGTGCTGGTGACAGCGAGTCCCAGTGTGTGACACTGAGAAGTGACAGGCTGGAGGGGTCACTCTTATGTACTTAAGTGGAATGAGTCTGATGTGGGCTATTAAAGAGGGACTGGCAATAGGGAATCATCATCATCATCATCATCCTCCTCCTCCTCACTGAGCTCAGACAAACTTTCACTTTGGTTTCTTCACAAGTCACTTCCTTGTCTGTCTGACTGATTCTCTCTGCCTGCCTCTCCTCAGACTGACGATGGCTGAAGCTCAGCTGTTTGTGTCGCAGGACGAGTTCACCTGCTTTGTGTGTCTGGACACCCTGACTGACCGCGTGTCACTGCATTGTGGTCACAGTTTCTGTCTGAAGTGCCTCACAGACTATCCACTATGAGATATTGAAGGTTAAAATAACAGAATACAACAACACAGTCCGTCTTGAGAGGCGCTGCTATTTCTCTAAGATTATAAATAACAATGCTAGTAATCACAAAGTCTTATTCACTACGATTGATCGTCTGCTAAACTCCGGTCACTCAATAGAATGCCTCCAAAATACTTCCAGTGAAAGTTGTGAGGCTATTGCTGTATTTTTTAATCAAAAAATTAATGATATTAGAAATAATATAGTATATCTCCCCAAGACTGATCCTCTTAAGCCCCAGTACTCCATTACTAACAAATTAAATTCTTTCACCAGGATAGATTTAGCTGATTTATATAAAATAATTTCTCAACTGAGACTGTCCACCGGCGTCCTTGACCCAGTACCATTCAGTTTTTTTAAAGAAGTATCGGTTGTGCTAATTGAGAGTATTCTTGACATAGTAAACTCGTCATTAGATATGGGGGTCTTCCCAGACTGTCTTAAGGCTGCTGTAGTTAAAACCCTGCTTAAGAAAAATAATCTCGACTCCTCTGTTTTTGACAATTTTAGACCCATTTCTAACCTGCCTTTCTCAAGTGAAATCCTAGAGAAAGCCTTCATTATGAAGCTCAAAGACCACCTCAATAAACCTGCCATTCTTGATAAATTTCAGTCGGGTTTCATAACAAATCACAGCACAGAAACTGCACTCATTAAAGTAGTCAATGACTTGTGGTAAATGAAGACGGAGGTAGTTTATCTGTTCTCATCCTCTGAGATCTGAGTGCCACATTTGATACCATTGATCACAATATTCTTAGAAATTGCCTTAGTCAGTGGGTGGGCCTCTGTGGCAGTGTCTTAAATTGGTTTGAATGCTTTCTGGCAGTTAGACAGTTCTTTGTAAGTTGTGGTAATTATACTTCAATGACACATGATATTCTATATGGTGGTCTGCAAGGATCTAGAGTCTATCTATAGAGTCTATCCTGTTCCGCTGCTCTTTTCAATTTACATGCTTCCGTTAGGTCAGATTATCTCAGGGCATAATGTGAGCTACCACAGCTATGCTGATGACACAGAACTGTACGTCTCAATAGCGCCTGATAACCCCGACTCTTTTGATTCACTGACACAATGTCTCACTTGTGTTTCCGAATGGATGAGAAGTAATTTTCTCAAACTAAATACAGAGAAAACTGAAATTATAGTGATTGGCAATAATGGACAAAATGAGGTTATTAGAAATAAACTTGATGCATTAGGATTAGAAGTCAAGACGGAGGTAAAGAATGTAGGAGTAACTGTTGACTCTGACCTGAATTTTAAATCACATATAAATCAGATTACTAGGACAGCATTTTTTCACTTAAATATAGCAAAAGTTAGACCTCTTATATCATTGAAAGATGCTGAGAAATTCGTTCTCACTTTTGTTTTCAGTCGTCTAGATTACTGTAACGCACTCCTCTCAGGACTACCCAAAAAAAGACATAAATCAATTACGAGTGCAGAATGGAGCTGCTAGAATCTTAACTATGAAAATAAAATCCGAGCACATAACCCCAGTGTTGATGTCACTACACTGGTTACCTGTGTCCTTTAGAATTGACTTTGAAATCCTCCTTATGGTTTATAAAGCCTTAAATAATATGCCCCATTTTATATTTCAGAATGTCTGACACCTTACACTCCAAATCATAACCTTAAATCTTCAAATGAGGGTCTGCTTAGAATTCTAAGAGCTAAACTTAAAAGAAGTGGTGAGGCGGCCATCTGCTATTATGTACCTCAAATCTGGAATAGCTGACAGATAGAAATTCACCAGGCTAATACAGTGGAGATCTTTAAAACATGGCTGAAAACACATTACTGTAACATGGCCTTCTCACAGCTTCATCTTAGTTGAATCCTGATGCTCTGTATATTCATTTTATTATCATTATCATTAATGGTGGCTCCAAAATCCATACTGACACCTACTCTCTCTTCTGTTCTTTTTCCAGTTTTCTGTGGTGGCGACCTGCACCACTACCACCTGATCAAAGCACCATGATGTCCTTACATTGATAGATTAAAGGCCAGAAGTCCACGTGACCGTCATCATCAAGTCCTTCCATGAGAACCCTGAATACCATGAGGACTGTTTGAGGTCATTGATGTCAGGTAGAATGCATAGAGGGGGCTGGGTGGTCTCATGGCCTCAGAACCACTGCAGATTTTATTTTTTCTCCAGCCGTCTGGAGTTTTTTTTTGTTTTTTCAGTCCTCCCTGCCATCAGACCTTACTTTAATTCTATGTTAATTAGTGTTCCCTTATGTTAATTCTTATTTATTTTGTCTTTTTTCACTTTCTTCATCATATAAAGCACTTTGAGCTCCATTGTTTTTATGAAAATGTGCAACAGAAATAAATGTTGTTGTTGTACTGGGATCAGAGCCAAGAGAGCAGCTGTCCTCAATACAGAGAAAACTTCACCACAAGGCCTGCTCTGTGAAGAAATAATCTGCTGAATGAAGTCATCAAGAAATTAAGGAAGACAACAATCAGTCCTCCTCCTCCTCAGAATTATGCCGGCCCTGGAGACGTGGAGTGTGACTTCTGTACTGGTAAGACGTTCAGAGCGGTGAAGTCCTGTCTGACATTTATGGCCTCCTACTGTCAGACTCACCTGCAGCCTCACTATGAAGGAGACGCCTGGAAGGGACACAAGCTGACTGATCCTGATAGAAATTTGAAGGGGAAACTCTGTGTGAAACATCAGAAAACAGTGGAGATATATTTAAATACTGATGATTCCTGTATCTACATGATGTGTGTGGTGACTGGACATAATGGGCATAAAATGGTTGAGCTGGAGACAGAGATGGAAGAAAAAGATGTGAGTGGAGTTTAGTGTTTAATGAAATCTTTTTGAACAACTTTGGATTAAGGAATTTCGGGCAGCTTATTTTGCAGAATCAAGTGATGATCCGAGGAAAGTCAAATCCACTTGTGTGACTTCATCACAGTGAGTTTGTAGTCTGCTTGAATTCTTCCTGTAATGCATCGTTGTGTGAGTAGGATCTGTGCGTGTGTGTGTGTGTGTGTGTGTGTGTTAATCATAGGGTACGAGAGGAGACCGGCCTACTGAACATACGTGGTTAAGACTCACCAATCCCGTGGTAATATGGCTTGTATAAACGAGAATACGCAGAAAACCTGTGAAGGAGCTGAGAGCGGCGAGCGCCTTGTCTGTGTTACGTATCTGTCTGTTAGTCTTACAGAGATATCTGTCCATCTGTCTCATCAGGAGTATTAAGGCAAGGTGCTTCTGTCAAAATGTCAGTCAAAAATGATTGATGACTTGATCGCCCCTCACCCTCTCCTCTGATTGGTGGATTTAAAAATGTGTGTCCCGACCCTTTCCTCTGATTAGTCTATTTCAATTATGTGCCGCGCCCTCTGTCCTGTGAGTCATGAATTCCAACCTGTCCCCTCCCTAACCCCACTCAGACCCCCACTTTAATCCCACCCCACCCACTTGATTGGTTCAGGGGTTGTGTCAAAAGCAGTTTGATGGACGCTGCCTCTGCATTGCCACCCCCAGTCTGTCAACACCTGTTTGTTGGCTGGCACCCCCCTCCCTGCCCCTTCTCCTGAGACCCTTTATATCAAAAGAACGACCCTGACATGAACACAAGGCCTGATCGACATGTCCAGAGATGTTCTTTCTCATACCCAGCACCTCAGCACCTCAATGGTGCCTATAGCATGTCCCTGTATCTATCTATTATTTTAATATTATCACTGTTGTGTCTACAGAGTACAGCGTTTCTCACTTGCTAGAATGCTCTTTATTTTTTAAGTCTCGTAAACACAACAATCGAAGGTGCCCGCTATTCGCACACATGCTCAAAACACATATGCGCTCACTTTGTATGCGCTAATGCAATTACCATTACAAACATCATGTTATCCAACACTCACCCCCCCCCCCCCTACTTCCCAAAAGTCAAGTATTAAAGGATGTGACAAAATCCCGTAAATGACCTGGACGTTGACGGACCCTCTGGGGTCGTTGCTGTTGAGCAACTGATGGTTTGGAGATCTAGGGTGCCACTTCAGATGCATTGCTACAGCTGTCATCTGATGGAGCTGCTGACCTAAAATGGGTTCTATGAAACTCAGACCTTGGTATGGTAAGGTCAGGTGGTGACACGTTATGCAGGCGACGGGCACGCCAGCGAGAGCCATCCTGTAACAGAAATGTGGCTGGCACCAATTGCCTAGTAATTTGAAGAGGTGAAGACAGAAAGGAGTGCAGCTTATCAGCACGATGTACCTCCCGTACTCTCACCAGTCACCGGCACTGATATCAGACAACTTCACTCTGTGGCGCTGATCAAATTGCTGTTTCATTTTCTTTTGCCCTTGTCTGACTTTGACAATTGAAGGTGCAGAATGACTTAAAGCCATTGGGTAAAGACGATCTGGTGGAAGTGGGAGTTCATGACCCTCATTAACTTAGCTGGTGATGTCCCAGTGGTTGAGTGTTGAGTTGCCCGGTAGTGAAGAAGGGTTTGGTTGAGGGAAAAATAAAAATTGCAACCTTGACCAAGATGTGCCCGGATACCATTTTGAAGTGACTGATTAAATCTCTCTGCCCCTCCATGTGCCTGTGGGTTATAATAAGCTGTCTTGTGGTGTTCAATGCTGTGATTCTTTAGGAATGATGTGAATTTTGCTGAGATAAATTGAGACCCATTGTCAGTTGTGATTAGACGTGGAAGTCCGAAATGGGCGATCAGATCCTCCAGTACGTTGATCACAGTCTTTGAAGTGACCGTACTCACCAGAACAACTTCAGACCACTTAGAGCGCAGATCATATATGACCACAAGAAAACGATGATGAGGAGGAGCGCTGTGAAGTTCACCACTAATGTCTAGCTGCAGGAGCTCCCATGGGTGTGCTGGCCACTGAAGGGGCTGACGTGGTGGAGGAGTAGGTAACCCTGTCTTTCCACTAACCAGACAAGCAAAGCAATCCGTAACAAGGACTTCTATATCGTTCTCAATACCTGGCCACCATACCTGGTCTCGGCACCTCTGTTTCAATTCCTAGGTGACCCCAAAATACGAGACCTCACACTTTGTGGTACCATAGCACAATAACCCTGAGCAATGCAGGTGTCATTCCAACATGATAGTTCATCTTTCACACGTGCAAATGGGATCAGCTCATCGGATACACGTTTAGGCCAGCCATCTCTAATATAAGTGCGTAATAATTTGAAAACAGTATCCTCTTCTGAAGCTTGCTGAAGCTCTGTAAGTGACACAATATCCTGTAGCGGTCCATGCAGCAGCTGAATGAGGTCATTGTCTGTGTCAGCAGCTTGGTTGTCAAGTGGCTCCAGTGCTGGTGGAAAGCGTGACAGTAGGTCAGCTACTACATTGTCCTGTCCTGGCTTAAACTCCAGTTGGAAATGATATTGCTGTAAAGCAAGAGTTCCCAAACTTTTCTCGGCCGCAGACCTCTTTACCAAAAACTTTTAAAACCGTCAACCCCCTAGTCACATGCAACGGTTTATCATGTCCGCACCTGCTTTGATACGTTCGATAAGACAATGCAGAGACATGTTTGTGTTACGTGTATTTTCATGCATTCTTACGTGTGACTCTTTTAATGACACACCTTTTCATTCGCAAGTTTGGTATGTAATGTGTTTTTATCAAAAAAGTGTTTTTCTGAATTATTTTACTTCTTTATTAGGTACCTATTAGAATCATAGATATTTTGAAGTAACAAACAAATAGCAGCAGTAAGGGGGTCTATTTTTGCTGTTGTCAACCCCCAATTTTTTTTATTTAAACTATTGACCCCTAGAAAGTTCAAAACGACCCCAGGGGGTCCATATCGCCCACTCTGGGAACTCTTGTTGTAAACGATCAGACCACCTATGTAACTGGAGGGGCTTATGTCTGTGGTAATATGCCTGACTGGCATTACCAGTAAAAATTAAATAAAATTATTTTAGTGTCCTCTGTAGTGTTAAAAGAGAGGCATTTGTTTGGGATAAAAAAAAGGTATAAAGAAATTAAACTTGCCTCTATCTTTTTTCCATATAGTGCAGAGAGTCGTCTTCGCTGACCATATTAGCGCCTTTTGGGGAGCGTCGTGGTGGGTCTCATGTAGACTGGAGAGACGGCCCTGCCATTGATCGGCCGGGATGGCATTGTCGGTCCTCCACTCCTGCGCGTGTCTCCCGCGACTTCATAACTCTATAAGAGCAAAAGAAAGAGCGAAGCGCCTTAAAATTAGCTTGTCACAGTTTAGAAAAGGGATCCCGTGTTTGCAGTTCTCTGGGCAGTAGCTCAGGGAAGGAGGAAAAAAAATTAAAAGTGCTTACGTTCACTTAAGGCAGAAGGGCAGTCCGCATCTCAAAGGCCGCTCAGCTACACGCGCGCGAGCGCCGGCTGCTCGAACTTTTATAGTAATTGTGAGGGACAGAAGACGCCACCTTTCACAGACGCGTTCACGTGATCGCGTGCCCACGGAGGGATGACATTGAGCAGTTTAATTGGCCGGCGCAGGGGCGCCGAATACAAAAAGAAATTGCGGCCTCTAGAGGCTGGTTCTTCTGACTCGATCTGCTAGAGAAAGGTACTTGGTAGAGGAGCGATTTGACTTTACCAAGCACTACTGCTTGTGCCGTGATTATTGTAAATATTCTTTTTTTGCTCGTATATATAAATATCTCTATATTAACTTTGGTGGAGGTATTTAT
>JANRMT010039016.1:0-11305 GCA_026402145.1 Polypterus bichir lapradei | reverse complement strand
CAAACTAAGCAATAACTAGATATTACTGTGGTACATTTAAAGTGCTATGTCAATTGTAATTTCACAACCATACACACTGTGTATGTGGTTTTGCTAATAGCATATTGTCATGCCACTGTCATGCAACTAGTGTTTTTCACTTTTACTATTAAAGAATATAATAAATTACCTCAAGTGCTGCCGCTTCAGCAATCACCTTAGAGTGTATATCCTTTTGCTCATCCTGAGAGAGAAAGGGCAGTGTTTTGAATCTGGAATCCAGGCTTGAAGATATGTGGAGCATATTTTTCTCTGTCACACTCGTGTATCTCTTGGCCAGATCTTCGTGAATTGCCGGTTTGATTTCCCGGACGACTGCTGTTTCACCACAGAATCCTGCTTTTGTTTCATGAAGTAGCTGCGCATGTAGTAGGGCTATCACAGACAATGTCGGCGTGGCTTCTTCAGACATTATGTTTGTTGCCTCTTTTAATGGCTTGAGGGCTGCAGCAACTTCTGCATTGGCGACGTCGGTTTTGTCTAATGTGCAGATGCCGGCTCCACATTTTCTTACCTCAGCAGAGAGAAGGGCAGCGCAAATAGCTGGTTGTTGCTCCAGGAATCTATCGATCATGTCGAATGCACTATTCCATCGTGTAGCCACATCCGTTGTCAACTTGTGCGGTGCCAGCTCCAGAAGTTTCTGTTTCTGTTTAAAGACATGATTTGCGGTGGCACTGCGATGAAAAAATCAAATAATTCTCTGAATTTTCCCCAGCAGACGTGAAACAGACGGCAGCTTCAGAGCTCTATGTGCCGCGAGGTTGATGGTATGTGCGAAACATTTAACGTGTTGAAAGTTTCCCAGCTGTGCAGCAGCTAGCATGTTAGCAGCGTTATCGGTAACAATTGCCAGGTCAGTGGTTGTGAGCTGCCATTCCTGTGCGACAGACTAAATGTTCTCCTTTATATGTGCGGCTGTGTGGCTTTCATTTATTGCTGTAGTTTGTAAAACTCGCGACTCAAGCTCCCAGTTGTCTTTAATACAGTGAGCTGTAAAGGTTACATACGACTGGACTGCCCTTGATGTCCATGCATCACATGTTAAGGCTACTCTTGTTGCTTTCTTTTACACTTCCGCTACTTTTTTCTTCGTCTCTTCGTATAACAGAGGTATCGCTTTTTCAGCAAAAAGCCGACGGCTTGGTATAGCGTATCTAGGCTCAACTGTTTTCAGCATGTACCGAAAGCCTTCATTTTCAACAACACTGTAGGGACGCAGATCTTTGGAAATAAAACAGGCTATGGATTGAGTTATTTTCTTCGCCTGTTCAGAGTTGGTTGGAAGTTTGCAACATTGATGCAGAGTGCGTTGGTCTCCTGGAATGTTTCTTACTTTTGGATGAACTTCGTTTGCATCCTCTGGATGATGACGTGCCATGTGAGTCCTGAGGTTTGTAGTGTTTCCAAAATATTTGATTTTAGCTTTACAAAGCTTGCATAGGACATGAGTTTTATCAATCTCTTTCTTGCCATCGATGTTGTAGAATCCAAAATGTGCCCAAACGTCTGCCTTAAATGAGGGCGGGGCAGGTTGAATATTCTTTTCCACTGCGTTTTCCATGGCTTGTCCATCAAATGCTTGCGCGTGCGCGCACTCACTTTCTTCTTACACCAAGGATTACTATCTGAGCAGAAACTGGCATAGTGCCATCTATAGGATTGACAAACTCCTATCTGGAAAAACAGTTAAACTCGCGCCATTATAAAATGGGAAATATGAATCGATTTTGTGTCCTGTATGAATCGATTTTGAATCGGTAGAGATAAAATTGCGATTCTTTAGCGAATTGATTTTTTTTGCACACCCCTAATCTTTATCGTAAGAGCATCTCTTATTTACGATGGAACGTTTGATCAGAAGAAAATATGAAGCTGGTTTTAAATTAAACGTCACTGAAGTAGTAAAAGAAATTGGTAACTGCACTGCTGCAACAAAATTTGATGCGTCTGAGAAACTGATGTGAGATTGGAGGAGGCAAAAAGATGTTAAAAAAAAACTAAGTGTCCCATTTTTGAACGGATGTACAAGTTGGGGTCTGATTTTTATGATCGATTTTTCAGGTTTCAAGATCCGACATTGTGCAGTTTAGCTGAGTTTTGTTTTCATGGTGACTCCATGTGCTTCTTTTGCAAAATAGTGAGTCATCAGTTTAATGAGTCATAATACAAAAGTGCACAAGTATTCAGTATTTTAGCCCTTATGTTACCTTTGCTTAACATGGTCCCAAAGTATGGATTTTTCCTACCCTCTGTTGTTTGGAAAGTACTGACTGTTTCTGAGAAAATTTCAAGTTTTGACTGGATAGTGGGAGTGGAGCTGATTTAAGGAGCTGTCCAACAAAGTCTAGACTTCCCGAAACTTGTTGCCTTGTCAATTAGGCCCTGAATTTATACTTGAAATTCTGATATGGACATATTGCTGCTTTATGACCTAGCCTTTAAGACAGGAATTTACGGTAGGTGGTTTTAACCCTCTCTGTCTTCCCTTCCTCAGGAATTGGCAGAGAGAATGGCCAGCTGACCATTGAGTATTACACTTAGCTGAAGACTGTTACAGTTGAGATGGGAGACGTGCAGTGTGATTTCTAAGTGAGGTGAATTTATTCTTGAACTGCATGTGCTGAGACAGATTGTGTGATTCCTTGTATTGAGTCCGTTTTCGTGACCTTTTTGCTCTCTTAACTCCTCTTCATTGAAGAAACTTTCTAAGGTTGCATTAACCTTGTTACTAAGTAAAACGTGCGACCAGCAATTTCAAACACATGTCAGTTTAAGCTGTGAATTTTTCACTGTACCGTTGAGTGCACTGGCTGACTCTGTGATGTATTAAGAGCTAATAAACGGAGGTGCTTTTGTCTAAGCGGAACTCGCATCTCAATGCTTCCAGTGCACTTCTGAGTTTTTACAGGTTTGTTCCTTTCCAAGTTTCTTGTCCTGATACCTTGGTATTCTGTTCCTCTTGTTGTTTTTGCAAAACACTTAAGATGTTTTCTACTGTATCGCCGCGGTCCTGCGGCCTCTGGCTCTCCGGCTGCGGGCTTGCTTTGGCTCTCCGGCTGCAGGCTTGCTTTGGCTCTCCGGCTGCAGGCTCTCTGGCTTTCCGGCTGCTAGCTCTCTGGTTGCTGGCTCTCTGGTTCTCCGGCTGCAGGCTTTCCAGCTTTCCGACTGCTAGCTCTCTGGCTATCTGGCTGCGGGCTTTCTGGTTTTCCGGCTGCTAGCTTTCCAGCTTTCCGGCTGCTGGCTCTCTGGGTCTCCGGCTGCTGGCTCTCTGGGTCTCCGGCTGCTTTTTACTAAATGGCAAGAACAATGCACTTTTTACCATTTTTATTGTTTTTATGCTCCTCTAGCATCACTCTAAATTTAATCTCTTACTTTTATGATCACAATATACCTAATGAGTTATTTATGTGTTATTCTGTCACTACTCCTGTTCATTTCAGCCCATCAGTATCGAGAAATACTGATTTGTTTGTATCTACACAAGGTATGTTTTCTTCCCGGCACTCTGTTCCTCAGTGGTTGTACTCCTGTCATTTTATGAGAATTTTGTGTCTGTCTGCTGAGTTACCATCTCGCGTGCAAAGATCAAGGGTTAAGAACCGACAATGTGGCCTTTTAAAAGCTTTAGGCCGGGCTCTAATCGTCTTTTTACTTATAATTTCAGGCAACGTGCACGTTAATCCTGGTCCTGACCCAGCCTTAAATGACCTGTCCTTTAACGACTTCTGTGCCAGAAAGAGTCTGGGGTTTCTTCATATAAACTCGAGAAGCCTCCTATCAAAGATGGCTAACTTAAAGATTTGGGTAGAGAGCTCAAACCCTGAATTCCTAGTAATCACTGAAACCTGGTTAAAAAAGTCTATTTCTTATCCTGATTTAAATTTATCTGGCTACAATTTATTTAGACAGGACAGGTCCTCCAAAGGTGGTGGCGTGGCAATTTATACCAAAGAACATCTTAAGTGCTCAATTGCCTTATCCAAGACAGTTCCCAAGCAATTCGATTTGCTTGTTTTAAACATTGAATTCACTAACAATTTCACTCTGTCAGTGGCTGGGTGTTATCGCCCTCCATCAGCCCCGGCCTGTACCTTAACCACATTGTCCAGTGTATTGGCGCCCTTGATCAAAACTGAATTCGTGCTTCTTGGTGATTTAAACTGGGATATGACCAAACCACCCGATAAAGTCATTCAACAATTCAATGCATTAAACTTGCATCAAATTATCTGCTTTCCCACTAGGTATGACTCCAAATCTATAGATAAGGCTACGCTGATTGACATTATTTTAACTAATTCTCCTCACAAGTATAACTCTGGGGTATTTTGTTCTGATATCAGTGATCACTGTTTTACTGCATGTGTTCGAAATGGTTGCTCCATCAAGAAACCAACTCAATTCTGTTGCAAACGTGCTTTTAAAAATTTTAATCACCAAGCTTTTCTACACGACATGGCTGATGTTAACTGGTCAAGAATCAGGCTGGTTCCAACGGTAGACGAGGCTTGGTATTTATTTTATAAGCTTTTCAGGGCTATTGTTGATAAACATGCTCCGATGAAAAAACTTAGAGTAAAGGATCGACATAGTCCTTGGTTTACCCCGGAGCTCACTATGCTTTTACAACAAAAAAATACTCTCTGGCGCAAGGCACGACACTCTAGATCCCCAGCAGATATTTTGGCTTTTAAGCAACTCAGAAATAAATCTTTACAAGCCTTTCGCAAGGCTAAAACAGACTATTTTAAGAAGCAGTTTTCTCTTAGTAGCTCTGACCCTAACAAATTCTGGAATGCGGTAAAGGAGATGGAAAATAAACCATCTCGTAAACTACCTTCTTCACTCTACTTAGAAAATATTGTAGTATCAGACAAGAAGTGTATGTTGGAGCTCCTCAATAAGCACTTTATAACTTCTGGTCTAACCCCTGAATTTTCTAATTCTGCTTCATCATCTATAAATTCTACTAATTGTTCTACTGCACCTTCTCCAACTCTCCCTCATCTTACAATACTTCCTTCCTCCTCTCATAGTTTCACCTTGCGGGCTTTTTCAGAGGAAGAGGTTCTGGATGAATTGCTCAGGCTGGACTCCAATAAATCTGCTGGGTCTGATGAGGTGGATCCTGTCTTTTTTAAATTGGCCGCTTCCATTATCGCTGCTCCCATTACAGATATATTCAATTTATCTATATGTACAGGGCAAATTCCTTGTGCTTGGAAGTCAGCGTTAGTGTTCCCTCTCTTTAAGGGTGGTGACCGGTCAGATCCCAATTGTTACAGGCCTATTTCTGTCTTGCCATGTATCTCCAAGGTTTTGGAAAAACTCGTAAATGGTCAACTCACTGATTATTTGGAAGCACATAACATCTTATCACCTGTTCAATCAGGATTTAGAACTGGGTTTGGGTGTATAACAGCTACTCTTAAAGTCTTAAATGATATCTATTCTGCTTTGGATTCTAAATTGTACTGTGCTGCTATTTTCATTGACTTGGCCAAGGCCTTTGACTCTGTCAATCATAAGCGTCTTATTGATAGGCTTCATGACATAGGTATCTCTGACAAATCCTTGTCTTGGTTTTCCAATTATCTTACTGATAGAGTGCAGTCCGTGAAATCTGAACTACTCCTTTCCCAGCCTCTCCCAGTCACCAATGGTGTCCCGCAAGGATCAATACTTGGACCTACACTTTTTTCTATTTATATTAATACTGTCGCTAATTCGGTGACAGATTCATCTATCCATCTTTACGCTGATGACACAATTCTTTATTCTACAGGTTCTTCCCCTGCTACAGTCTTGCAGCAACTTCAACTTAGTTTTAATAGTTTGCAACTGACTCTTTCTAATTTGCACCTCCAGTTAAATATTTCCAAAACTAAACTTATGTGGTTCGGTAAAAAAGGTCATATTCCATCAAGCTCTCCAGGTATTTGTTCCCTTGACGGGACACCACTGGACCAGATTACTGAATATAAATATTTGGGAATTTGGCTGGATAATACTCTGTCTTTCTCAAAACACATTGACAATCTGAAGTCTAGGATTAAATTGAAACTTGGGTTCCTTTATAGAATGCGTTCTGCATTTACATCATCTGCTAGGAAAACTTTGGTTCAAATGACAATCCTTCCCCTGTTTGACTATGGTGATGTCATTTACAGATCAGCATCCAAAGGCCTGCTTCAGAAGCTCGACGTTCTTTATCACTCTGCCATCCGGTTTATAACAAATGCTCCTTTCAAAACCCATCATTGTACCCTGTATTCTTCTCTCAACTGGTCTTCATTGTACACTCGCCGTAAAGTCCATTGGCTTATGATTATTTACAAAACTCTCCTTGGTTTTTCCCCTCCTTATTTACAGGAATTGTTACACTTTTCTTCTTCTGTGTATAATACTCGTTCTGCTAATCTGATTCTGCTGACAGTTCCTAAGGCTACTTCTGTACTTGGCCTGTCGTTTTTTCAGAACGCTGCTGCTAGAGACTGGAATGACCTGCAGAAAATGTTAAAACTGAATAATTTTATTCCTAAATCAGTTTTCCAATCACGGATTTCAGCTTATTATAAAGATGTGTGTCGCTGTTTCTTAGGCTAGCTGCTCCAATTCACTGCTGCTCTATTCTTTGTTGTTCCAATGTTCTTATTGTTTATATAATATTTTTATGACATTTTTATTTTTTTTTTTTTCTTTCGTAATTTCGTTTATATTGTATATGTGTATCTTTCTTAATATGTTTTTTTTTTTTTTTTTTTTTTACCCCCCCGCATTTCCCTTTTAAGGCTTTGCCCTTTCCAGGCCACAGTTGTAAATAAGAAACATGTTCTTAATCTGTTTTGCCTGGTTAAATAAAGGTAAATAAAATAAAATAAGTTGTTAGTTAAAACCAACAAAGCTAAATAAAACACTTAAAGCCACTCAATGAGTGAGGCATGTTGGTGTTTCTTAAATTGTATAGAGAATTAACTTTGTTTTATATTGTTCTTGGCAGATTTTATAGTTTGTTTGGGGAATGAGTGAAGTCTGACTTAATGCAATATATGTTTGTGTATATATTCACATTTCAAAGTGCTCAAGGACACCTTAAGTTATGTTCTTAACATGCTGAGTGCTAAACATGAGTTAACTTAGTAGGCCACCTATAAACGGATACCTCCTGCAAGTTATCTTGTAATCATTCTTCAGTGCCAAATACCAGCATACTTGTGGGTCACACCTGTAACTAGAGGGCATTAGACATTTGAAATAAGATTGAAAAATCAGTGTGGTGTCACAGAACAGAACATTTCACTTACTTTTTTGCTGGAATAGCCATGTTTTGCATAACATGTTCAAATGGTTAAGGTTGTACATATCTTAATGATTGATACCTCACTGCTAAGTTCAAATAAAAATGGTGGCATTCGTTTTCAATAAATTATGCAAGCTCTAACGTGTTAGGCGCAGCTGGCATGCATACAATTTTACTTTCCATACACCAACTATGAGAACTTGAATAGATTTTTTGGGGGGGAAATTTTTATTTTGAGTTTTGATCAATAACAATGCATTTAATAAGTACTATAAAATTATTAAAATCCTGATTTTTTTTTTTTTTTTTTTTTTTTTTTTAACAATGACACCAGCAGCAAATGTTCCTATTTTCAATGTGAAAGTCTTGGATCCTTACTCCATAACACCATCTTTTCTTTGAGCCCTTAACCTTCTTGACATTAACCCTGAGTAACTCGGGCATGGAATTCTATGTAGTACGGTTAAGCCAGAGTCAGACTTGAGGTGACGCATAATGATCTGCTTTACATTGTTAAGCTAACTCTTGAGACGGTGGTCTGCTGCCATCTAGTGGGTGAAATAACCTCATGCTGCAAAAAAAAATATATATATATATTTCTGTGTGTTCTGCCACTTTGTGGTCACTCTCTGGTAACTCATCAATATTCAGGAGTGGGTTGGAGCCTTCAGCCAAACACACAATGGCAAACAAAAACCCATATAGGCAATTATGGAACAAAAAACTGAACAATTGTTTGAATCAAACAATAGTGATGACTATTGGAATTGCTCGTCAGATGTTGACATGGACAGTGAAATTGGTAGAATGCGACCTGCCAAGTTTTAGCGATACTGACAATCCTGCACCTCCTCGTTGCTCATTTATGTGTAACCCCATTCTAAAGATGTCTGTTCATCATGATTATCTGAACTATTTATGATTTGTTAATGACAAGAAATTGAGAAAATTTGCTTGTTGCTGTCAGCCTGTCCCTCCAGGCTACTTGTGAGTGTTTTTTTTAGTCTCCTGACACTGCAGGGCATAATGGCTTAAACCCATCTAGAGAGGGTACTGGTCTAGAAACCGATTGTTGCACACACTCATTTTCGACAAAGTTATGAGTGAGTGTCGTTTTTCACTCATTACGAAATACCTGCATTTTACTAATAACAATGACTATGATGATGCCAATCACTCGGCACAAAAACTGTACAAACTGAGGGATGTGTATCAGGCAATCATTAAAAATATGAAGAGAGTAATTTTTTTCATTTGATGTACTATATTATTTTTTTGTATGACCTTTGGGGTTCAGAGTGCAGGGTCAGCCATTGTACGGAGCCTCTGGAGCAATTTTTGGGATAAGGGCCTTGCTGAAGGGCCCAATGGAGAAGGATCCCTTCTGGAAATAATGGGACTTGAACTGGTGACCTTCCAGATAGCAGCAAGGGTCCTTAGATGTTCCTAATTGGTGGCGTAAGTATTGTCCAAAGTCTCATGCTTTACAAGGGAAGGCTTTTGTTAATACAGTACATTGGCTCAAAACAGGCATGATTTGATATCGGATTCTACATGTTTTGGGTACATCAGGAACACCAAAATTAAAATATATATATATCTTTTAACCCCTTCTTGATCAGTGCCCATGTGTGCTGGTGGCTATTTCAAAATGTATCGCTCAAACCACATACACTCAGATCCATAAATATTTGGTCAGTGACACAATTTTCATAATTTTGGCTCTGTACACCACCACGATGGATTTGAAATTAAGTGATTATTACACGATTGAAGTTTAGACTTTCAATCTTAAGTGGTTTAGTAGAAATGTCGTATGAGCCGTTTAGGAATGACAGCCATTTTTATTCATGGTCTCTCTATTTTCATGGGCTCAAACTAACATAATCTATACTAATAAAAGGCAAAGCCCTCACTGACTGACTGACTCACTCACTGACTCACACACTCACTCATCACTAATTCTCCAAGTTCCCGTGTAGGTAGAAGGCTGAAATTTGACAGGCTCATTCCTTACAGCTTACTTACAAAAGTTGGGCAGGTTTCATTTCGAAATTCTACGCGTAATGGTCATAACTGGAAGCTATTTTTCTGCATATATTGTAATGGAGTTGAGCTTGAAAGCCATGGGGGGCGGAGTTTCGTGTGACATCATCACGCCTCCCACGTAATCACGTGAACTGACTGTCAACGCAGTGTGTAGAAAACCAGGAAGACCTCCAAAAAGCGCTGAAGAAAACAAGCATTATATAATTGAGAAGGCAGCGAAACAATAAGAAGTGAGTGAGTGATATATACTACCATATTCATGAGTGCTGCTACTTCGGAAAGAAAGCAAGGTGTAAACCTAAACTTTAAATTAAGTTCATAGACAGGCTGCCGCTGGCGTTTCTCATGCCCACGGGTAATGTGGGATACCAGTTTAATGAGAGGACGCAGGATATAAACGAGAGTTTTGATCACTTTGTAACTAAGTTAAAATTGCAGGTGAAGGGGTGTGCTTATGCAAATTCCGAGAGACTGTGTTTGTGGGGGATTGACAGTTAAGGCGGGTGGGGGAGTCACGTCATCATCTCCCCTCCCATTTACCTCATTTCGCTCTGAGCTGAGCTCCGCGGCTAACACCGTCTTCCGAAGCAACTTCGTCACACTGACACCAAATACTCACAGAAAAATCCACAAGTTAATACACACGCTGTCTTTAGAGTTTCTCCACGCTGAATCCTCCAGGCACTACTTACAAAAGGTTACATTGATAATCGTGTTACGTCATTTTTAAACTGTTTCCTTTTCTTAGCACAAGCACAGCTGAGAAGCTTCGATGCATGTGCTCCATAACGCGTTAAAAAATAATGAATTTAATCACACTTTGCATTACAAGCAAAGGGGAACTTTTGTCAATGCATGATTTCCTGGTACACCGATTACATTGATCAGCATATCCCGATTCATTTTACCGTCGCACCACCTTGGTTTGAGAAGAAGTATGAAAAAATATGAGGTTAACACAGAAAAACAGATCACCAATTCAAGCTTTATGAATAATCGATTCGCCATCAATAATTGTTTTGGTAAAGCCATACTCAGTGTAATCCTCCTTCCATTTTATAATTTTTCCACCACTAGCCATGATTAAATGAACGGTAAAAAAGTAAGAGCGAAGCGAGGGTGACTTATTTAGGCAGTCATATATATGACAGCAACACTCATGACAATGTCAATCATGTTACGTGATTATTAAAATGTTTCCTTTTCTTTTTCATTACTTCTTTAACACACTACTTCTCCGCTGCGAGGCGCGGATATTTTGATATATATATATATATATATATTTAAATGCTGGTAAGGCACATTACCAGAGGCAGAAATTTGAACGTTCACATAGAAAATGTAATTTCTATACCACAGCCGTCGTGTACCGCCTTTCAAAAGGGATCTACTACCGAGAGATGATCCATATACATTTTAGCTGCTGTTAGTACTACTTACCTGTTGTGTTACACAGTCTTTAAAATGTAGTTTACCCGCAACCACTCCAGTAGTGCTCAATGTACCTGTACTTCTTAAAACATTAATGTTTTACTGTTTAATAACTTATAGACTATATTTTATTATTTTTCCCTTGCACTAAGTGACCAAAACTATACACACACATATAGACACATACATAAATATACACATATATATACCTGTGTGTATGTTTGTATGTATGTGTATATATACAGTGGTGTGAAAAACTATTTGCCCCCTTCCTGATTTCTTATTCTTTTGCATGTTTGTCACACAAAATGTTTCTGATCATCAAACACAATTAACCATTAGTCAGATTTTTTTTTCTCCCTAAATAATAAAAACCATCATTTAAAAACTGCATTTTGTGTTTACTTGTGTTACAGTATATTTGACTAATGGTTATATGTGTTTGATGATCAGAAACATTTTGTGTGACAAACATGCAAAAGA
>JANRMT010038997.1:267-15113 GCA_026402145.1 Polypterus bichir lapradei | reverse complement strand
GATAGATATGAAAGGCACTATATGATAGATAGATAGATAGATAGATATTATTTATTTTTAAAATGACCTTTATTATGAACAATAACAAAATATACACAGTCATACGACAAACAATCCCAATATTCAGGAACATAACAAAAAAGTATGTATCAGACAACCACCACAGCTCCCCCTTTACACTCCTCCTACTCCGGACATAAATAATAAAAGTTAACAGTTCATTATTATACAAAAACCACCACTACTCCCCTTTACACTCCTCCTACTCCGCACATAAATAATATAATCAAAAAATTAACAATTCACCACTACTCCCCCTTTACACTCCTCCTACTCCGCACATAAATATAATCAAAGTTAATTCATTATAATACAAAGACCACCACTCCTCCCCCTTTACACTCCTCCTACTCCGCACATTAATTAGAACATATTGTTGATGCCCACTACTACTTTTCATTCCCAGTTGATCACCAGTTCACCCCCCTCCACAGCACACAGTACCTGTCGTGTCCCCCACATGTCGCTGAACATTTCTAAATTGTTTGTTAGTTTATGGTACATGAATTCGAGTTTCAGTCGACTTTTGATTAAAACTTTGAACAGCAGCAGAGCGTCAGTCCCCATGATGTTTCTCTCTTTATTCCTCCTTGTTTTTAGGATTGCCAGCTTGGCCTGTCCTAAGAGGAAATTCCCAATAACAGATTTATTCCGATTTTTTTGATTATAATTAATACCAAATACAAAACAAATCTTTGAAAACTTAAATCCAAAACCACTAAGAAGAAAATCCAAGAAAATGAACAACGACCTCAGCCGTTCACAGTGTATGAACAGATGAAAGATGGTCTCCCTCATGTAGCAGAACGGGCACTGGTCAGTCACTGAAGCGTTAATTATATTCAAAAATGAGTTTGTGGCTAAGGCCGAGTGTGTTATCCTCCACTGCAGATCCCCAAGTCTTTTCTGTAAAGGGAGTTTATAAAAAGCTCTCCATGAGGGTGTGATGTTCTCGGAGACCTGCAGTTCTTTCCTCCACAGAGTATCTGGCAAATCTTTTAATTGGTTATAAAATGTCACTTTGACACACAGTTTATACAGTTCTTTTTTGTTATACAGTTCAAAGTCTTTCTCGACCAGAGTCCCAAATCTGAGAAGGTGTCCAGGACTGTCAGTGTGGTCAGTGACATTTGGCTTTACAATAATAACAGGTGATGTCATCTCTGCCTCAGGTGTCCCCTCACCTGCTAAGTACTCGGCAAACAGTGAACTTGCACCTGACCTCCGCAGTGCTGTTTTTACTTGACTAAGAAAAATGTCAACCAGGCGTATTGATCGGATCCCCAGGACTGTCGCTAGGTGGGCAGGGGTGTGCCAGCACCTCATGTTTATATCAAATAAATGTCTTATTTTCAAAATTCTTTTGTTTAACAGAATTAATACAAATGATTTAGAAAACAATAACGGACAGTCCAAAACAGGATTCCATACTAAAGGTTCTTCCAAGAACCAAAAATTACTTTCCAGATTTAGCCTGGTCCTCCTGAACTTTCTGTGCCAGACCTGAAGTGCAGATTTATAGAATTCTGGCAGATCAGACCCAACAAAGCTGGCAGAGTGTAATAAAAAATAATGTTCAGCAAAATTTAAGCTCCTTACCCCGCGAAATAAGGTAAAGGCCAGCTGTCTCCATGGCAGGTGCTTAGGGCCGTATAAGAGCCGATGTAAAGCCTGTAACCTAAAGGCCTCCATCTTGCTCACCAAGTCAATGAGTCCCTGACCGCCCTCTTCTACAGGCAAATACAGGACACTGCGTTTCACCCAATGCAGGCCATCCCAAAAGAAATCTAAAATTATTCCCTGGATGGTCTTGATGACAGATATTGGGGGGTCAACACACTGTAACTTATGCCAGAACATGGAGGCTATTAAGTTATTAATAATGAGGACCCTGCCACGACAGGAGATCTCCTTTTGAAGATATTTCCACTTCTTCAGTCTGGCTTGAACTTTTCCCGCCCAGTCTGCCCAGTTTTCCTCAGCTACTCCCCTCTGTCCTAAAAACACCCCCAGGTATCTGAAGACTCTCCTGTTCCACTTAAGGCCACCAGGCAGGCCCGGTAGGTCTCCATCCCTCCAGTTGCCAATTAAAAATGCATTACTTTTGTCCCAGTTAATTTTTGCCGATGACAGTTTTTCAAATTCATCTAGGCAATGTTTCAGCTCCGTGATGTCTCCAGGATGACAGATAAACACTGTCAAGTCATCCGCATACGCGACCACCTTGAGCTGTAAATTCGGGCACTGAGGGATGTTCAGACCTTGAAGGCGGATGCGAATCTGTTGCAGTAGCGGCTCAATGGAGAGCGAGAAGAGCATACCGGAAAGAGAGCAGCCCTGATGTATCCCTCTGGTAACCTTGAACGGGGCTGTTAGTGTTCCATTAAGTTTGATGACACTAAACACGTTGTGATATAAGAGTCCAATGTGTTTAATAAACGAAGGTCCAAAGCCAAAGGCCTTCAGCACTGCTAAAAGGTAGTTGTGGTCCACTCTGTCAAACGCCTTCTCCTGATCCAGGGATAAAAGACCTGCGTCAAACCCAAAGAGCCTGGCAGCATCAATCACATCACGAACCAGGAAGATGTTGTCCAGAATACACCTGTTGGGGACACAGTATGTCTGCTCGGGGTTCACGATACTCGCCATGACTCTTCCTAACCGGTTAGCCAGGGCCTTGGAGAAGATTTTGTAATCTGCACACAGCAGGCTTACTGGGCGCCAGTTCTTTAGCTCCGTGAGGTCTCCTTTCTTTGGGAGTAGTGCGATAACTCCCCTGCGACAGGAAAGAGGCAGTTCACCCACTCGCAGACTTTCACAGAAAACCTCAGCCAGATCAGCGCCAAGGTGAGACCAAAAGGCTTTAAAAAACTCAATAGGCAACCCGTCGATTCCTGGGGACTTCCCAATGTTCAGCCCATTTAAAGCTGTGGTCAACTCATCTAGAGAGATCATAGTTTCCAGGATGTCCTTCTCTCCATCTGGAACCTGAGGTAAGTTCTGGAGAAAGCATGAGTCCAAAGGTACCTCTGCAATGTCCGCAGAAAAAAGTCGCTGGTAAAACTGGTGTGCCCAGGATCGTAGGGCCTCAGGCTCTAGCAGGTCTTGACCTTTGTCATTCTTTAAGCAGTTAATCATCTTGCTTTGGCCAATTGTTTTTTCCAGTTTAAAGAAAAATTGTGTGGGAGCGTCCATCTGGGTGAGTGACTGTATTCTTGAGCGGACAAGTGCGCCGTTGACTCTCTTATCCATAAGGTCCATCAATAATTGTTTTTTAGTTTTAAGGGACTCAAAAGTGCTGCCATCAAAGTTTGTACATAAAACCAAATGAAGTTCCTCAATTTCCTTCTCCAACTCAAAAATGGCTGCATTCACATCCCTGGTGGTCTGCTCGGTGTATTGTTGGCACAATACGCGTATCTCAGTTTTTGAGCAATCCCACCATTGCCTCAGTGAAGAGAAATTCTTCTTTTTGCTTTTCCATTGAGTCCAGAAGTATTTGAAACAGTTGATGAAGTGGGGGTCTTTCAGTAGATTACTATTAAAGTGCCAGTAGGACTTGACAGAATGAGCAGAGAGAAAAGAGATTTGAAGGAAAACAAGACAGTGATCAGATAAGCCAGTTGGAAGAATGGAGCAGTTAGCTATGAGGTTCCTGTGATGTTTGTGGATGTAAAACCTGTCAAGTCGAGCCATAGAAAGCAGCCCAGCTGAGCCCTTCACCCACGTATACTGCCGGACCCCCGGATGAAATTCTCTCCAAATATCAATTAGATTATTTTTGGTGACCACAGACCCCAGTGCTTGGACGGACCCCGGGTGCAGTTCTAGCCCATTCCTGTCCAGCTGTGCATTCTCTGTGCAGTTAAAGTCACCCCCCACAAACACCAGCTCATCATCGTCACATGTCCCCAGGACATCATTTAACACTGAGAAGCAGTGAGTTCTCTCGGTCCCTGCATTTGGGGCGTACACGTTAATAAACACCCACTTCTTCTCCTCCAGCTGTGCTTCTACCTTCAGCAGCCTCCCCTGGATTAACTCCATACAAACCGCACTGTCAGGTACAAAACTCTTAGAAAACAAGATCGCGACTCCTGCACTGAGATTTGAGCCATGACTAAGATGTGCCACCCCTGGCCACTCTCTGTGCCAGTCAGACTGATTAGCCTCGTCAGTATGAGTCTCTTGAAGGAAGGCCACGTTAACTCTTTTTTGCGCTAAGTGCTCAAATAGCGCCATTCTTTTTACTAGATCTCTGCAACCGTTTACATTTAAAGAGCACAGGGAATAGACAGGCATTGTAAAAGAAAATAAGGTGGCGGTCAACAACACTACATTAACCCAAGATACGGGGAATTGCATTAAAACTGCCATCATGATTTCGCTTCTAAGGAACGTTTCACTTTGCTTATAATATTCTTTAAGCGGACTCTCTCTTTGGAGGTCATGCCTAATTCAGCAGCCCGCCGCCGCACTTGCTTTGCCGAGCTCAGAAACAGATGGAGATCAGGAAAGTGTTCGACTATACTGACCCCCCTCTTCCCCTCTAAAAACTCTAGAAAACGCAAAATGCTTTCTGTGCTGTAAGCCTCGTGTAAGCTCGAGTGAGATGACAGATCAACTCTGATCGACGGGTCAGATTCATTGCCGTCCTCCCCTCCATCCTCTCTCACAGTGATTTCAGTGCCGTCTGTCTGCTGCAGACCACTAGTGGCGGCGGCCTCGACACTTTCAGTTTTCGTGCTCTTCTTGGCGCGTCCACCACTGGTTGTTAGCTCCTTTCTTTTTCTAGTTACCGGCTTATTAAAACCGTTGCCTTCTTCAAAGATCATTTCTTCATCGGCCCCCCTCTCTTGTGTTATTTCATCAGTTGAAGACAGCACAGCCAGCGCGTTCTCCTCCGCCCTCTCTTGAGAAGGCGCAGCGCCCGAGCCCGTCTCTGGAGCGATAGCACTCTCGGCGGGTGTCTTGTGGAGATGCGCAGCAGAGTCTTCTTTACAACATTCAACCCCTGGTGCCACTTTAGATACCTCCCTCTCCTCCTCTTCATGGCCGACATCAGACTTCTTATTCTGATTTATTTCACAAATTTGTTCGGTAGTTTCCTCTGCGCCCTTAACCATTTCAGCCATCTGTTTTTTTTCTATCGCAGTCTCTCCGCTGGACACTTCCGGCTCACCTGCTTCAAGTCCCGGGTCTGCTGTGATACTTCGTTCTAATGTTATTTCACTCAGATCTTCAGCCTCTTCATCAGAATCGTAACTCTGATCCTCCATTTCTGAATCACTGATCACAGACTCATTCTCTTCGATGTCCGAAGTTCTATTACGGGGCTCTCTATGTTCACCAGACAGTCCCGGTTTATCCGAGCCGTCAGTCATCTCACCCCGCTTACACTGACTCGCTTTGTGCCCTGTCTGACCACACTTAAAACATTTCATTAGTTCTGTAGTGATAAAAACAATATATTCATAACCCTCTACTTTAAATTTCAATGCCACATCAAGCTCCTCACGCGAGTTGTTTAGTAACATGTACGCCTGTCTCCTAAAAGACACGACATGCTTTAAATCTGGAGAGCGGCAGCCAAGCGGTATCATTACTAAATCAGATATGACTTCACCATATCTGCGAAGTTCGTTTAATAAAATCTCATTTCTCAAAAAAGGTGGAACATTTGAAATGATAACTCTTTTAGCAGGAGTCGATAAAGGCAGAACCGGGACTAGCGAGCCATTTATCACCAGGCCCTCCTGCACTAGAGTATGCACCATAGCTTCGTCGCTTAGAAACACTACAACAGTTTTGTTCATGCGGGAAGCTGACTTCACATTCTTACAGCCAACTTTTTTTGCCACCTCAACAACACACGCCTCAACAGAAACCATCGGGTCCACAACTACCTTAATTCCATTTTTTCTGGAAAGGTGCTCAAAGTTTCGCGGGTTAAGCCCTGGAGGCCTTGCTCGGGACGCGGCCATGGCGGCAAGCCGCAGCCGCGTCCGACTATTACAACCACCACCAACAATAAACAATATACTTTCAAATAAATGGCAAATCAGTAAAAAAATCTTTATACATGAAACTGATAGTAAAGAAAGATAGAAAAAGAAAACGAGAAATACTCACAGAGACCCAAACGAACGGAGTGGACCTGCGACCAACAACCACGCCCACCCAGACCAGAGTAATCGACAGACAGAGATTCCACAGACAGAAAGGATAGATAGATAGATAGATAGATAGATAGATGTGAAAGGCACTATATGATAGATAGATAGATAGATAGATAGATAGATAGATAGATAGATAGATAGATAGATAGATGTGAAAGGCACTAGTTAATTCACAGCAAAAACAGGTCACTCATTAAGAAAAGGGTGAGAATGATAAACTGCAGCCACTGCGGCCCTCCAGGACTGGAGTTGGGGACCCCTGGCCTAGACAGACTGTTTCACCCATTCGAAAATCATGATGGCCACCGGCTTCTGAAAATGCCAAACCAAAAAAAAAGCAGCGTAACTGGACACACAGATGGTTGGGGCGCAGACATTACAGTCAGTCTAATTTACAGAGAAGATTAGAGGTCCGTAGTCTATTTATGTTACCATTGTGCGAGTTTATTTAACCCAATGCAAAATTAAGTATTATAGCGACATCAGAAAACCAGGATTCCAAACTGTTCATACTACGGGACAGCTGACTGAAATTTCATAGGACAAATGTTTTCTATCGTATGCAGTTTTTAATGTCTGGAAAACATTCGGTATTAAATCACTTAGAGATCTGTACCTAGGCAACGTCTTTGCATCTTATGAACAACTACACGCTAAATTTTACTTTCCAGCAACACATTTCTTTCATTACCTTCAAATTCGAAACTTTGTTAAACAGAACCTGCCCAATTTTCCTCACCTCCCTCCTACCTCTTTTTCTTTTTCTTCTTCTTCCTCTTTCAGTTGCTCCTGTTAGGGGCCGCCACAGCAGATCATCCTGTCCTCTGCATTTTGCTCTCTCACACTACCACCTACATGTCCTCACTTACCACATCCATAAACCTTCACTTAGGCCTTCCTCTCTTCCTCTTCCCTGGCAGCTCTGTCCTTAGTACCCTTCTTTCAATATGCCCAGCATCTCTCGTCTGCACATGTCCAAACCAACTCAATCTCGCCTCTCTGACTTAGTCTCCCATCAGTCCAACCCGAGCCGACCCTCTAATGTTTTCATTTCTAATCCTGTCCATCCTCGTCACACTCAATGCCAATCTTAACATCTTTAACTTTGCCACCTCCAGCACTATCTTCTATACTTTCTGGTCAGTGCCACCATCTCCAACCGATATAACATAGCTGGTCTCACTACCGTCCTGTAGACCTTCCCTGTCACTCTCGCTGATACCCGTCTGTCACAAATCACTCCAGTCACTCTTTTCCACCCACTCCATCCTGCCTGCACTCTCTTTTTCACTTCTCTTCCACAATCCCCATTACTCTGTACTGTTGATCCCAAGTATTTAAACTCCTCCACCTTTGCCAACTCTACTCCTTGCATCCTTACCAGTGACCTCCCTCTCATTCACACACATGTATTCTGTCTTGGTGGTCCTACTGACCTTCACTCATCTCCTCTCTAGAGCACCTGACCTCCCACCTACCTTTATGCTGGAAAAAATATTGATCAGTCTTGAGGACTCAGACAGCATCACCGTAATATATAAAACTATTTTACAGTCCCTTCCTTTCAAAGATACAGTGGGAAAAGGATCTCTCACTCAACATCTCAGAAGAAGAGTGGAAGGTAGCAATGCACAGAATTCATTCGAACTCCATATGCACAAAGCATACAATTATTCAACTCAAAATTATATATCGAGCACATCTGTCTCATTTAAAATTGTCCAAAATGTTTCCAGGGCAAGATCCAACCTGCGAACGTTGCAATCGAGCTCCAGCCTCACTGGGCTACATGTTTTGGATGTGTATCAAATTAACATCATTGTGGACCAAAATCTTTACAACAACAACAACATTTATTTCTAGAGCACATTTTCATACAAATGATGAGCTCAAAGTGTTTTACATGATGAAGAAAGAGAAAAAAGACAAAATAAATAAGAAAATAGAAGTAGGGAACACTAGAATAAAAGTAAGGTCCGATGGCCAGGGAGGACAGAAAAAAAAAAACTAAAGACAGCTGGAGAAAAAAAATATTTGAAGGGGTCCCGAGGCCACGAGACCTCCCAGCCCCTCAAGGCATTCTACCTAACATAAATGACCTCAATCAGTCCTCATGGTATTCAGGGTTCACGTGGAAGGACTTGATGATGATGTGGACTTCTGGCCTTTAAAGGAGGGACAGCACAGTGCTTTGATTAGGTGGTGGGGCACAGGTCAACACCACAGAAAACCGGAAAAAGAACAGCAGAGAAAGTAGGGGTTAGCATGGAGTTTGGAGCCACTATGAGTAGTAATGATAATTAATTGAATATACAGAGCATCAGGATTAAAAGCTCTGAGAAAGCCATGTTACAATAACAGGTTTTTAGCAGTTGTCTAAAGTGCTCCACCGTATCAGTCTGGTGAATTTCTATCAGTAAACTCGTATTCCAGATTTGAGGTGCATAACAGCAGAAGGCCGCCCGCCCACCTCACCACTTCTTTTAATTTTAGCTCTTGGAATTCTAAGCAGACCCTCATTTGAAGATCTGAGGTTAAGATTTGGAGTGTAAGGTGAGAGGCATTCAGAGATATAGGATGGAGCAGATTATTGAAGGCTTTGTAAACCATCAGCAGGATTTTAAAGTCAATTCTAAATGACACCGGTAACCAGTGTAGTGACATCAAGACTGGGGTGATGTGCTCGGATTTTCTTTTCCTAGTTAAGATTCTAGCAGCTCCATTCTGCACTCGTTGTAATCGATTGATGTCTTTTTTCCGGCGGTCCTGAGAGGAGTGCGTTACAGTAATTTGGCCGACTAAAAACAAAAGTGTGAACTCATTTCTCAGCATCTTGCAAAGATATAAGAGGTCTAACCTTTGCTATATAAGTGAAAAAATGCTGTCCTAGTAATGTGTTTAATATGTGATTTAAAATTTAAGTCCGAGTCAATTGTTACCCCTAAATTCTTTACCTCCGTCTTGATTTTTAATCCTAATGCATCAAGTTTATTTCTAATAACCTTAAATGCCCATCAGACAGCTTGGGGATCCCAATCCCTCCTAATGCACTAACAGCTGTGTTTGGTGGGCTCACAGAGGGGTTTAAAGTAGAGAACGACAAACAAACTGTAATGGCCTTTACTACACTATTAGCACGTAGACTTGTTTTGCTCAGCTGGAAGAATCCTAACTCTCCTCTGTTAAGTCAGCGGGTAACTGATGTTATATATGATCTGAAATTGGAAAAAATCTAATTCGTACTTAGAGGATCTGTATAAAACTTTTTCAAAACCTGGCAGGATCTGATCAATAACATTTTAGAATAAGCATTTAACCCTTTCAGGGCTGATGTCGATTTTTGTCGAAAGGAGGAGTTGACGATAGTAATCAACTGTAAACTGTGACAAAACCAACCGTTATGTTTTAGTTGGACTCTCGTTGCTAGAAGGAAAGTAAGCTTCATTGGTTTGATTGATTTCCTGCGCTCGTGTGAGTAGTAAGGCGCAAACAATGGCAAAAATGGCACTGACATAATGGTGAGAGATCAAAGTGAATGTGTAAAGCAAAATACTCTGTGGACGAAGTTTTGCCTATTCTCTCTTAACTGGACTATGACTTTTCGGACTCCGATTTTGATACAAGTGATTGAAAACGAGCGTGAGGTTTCAGCTTCAGCTGACTGGTCCCCAGCTAATTGTGGTGCTCAACAGGTTCATGTAGTTGACATGCCTACGGCAACGTTCGCCAGGAGGACTGCCACTTAACAATGAAAAGAGGCAGAAGCCAAATTGCAATGCACAGTGACCAGTGAAGACAGCCTGGCAGCAAGCCTGCCGCACATTCTTGGCAAACTGGCAGCCACAGTATGCAGCAACAGACGTTTTATGTTAATTTCTGTGTGAAACCATTGCTTTTTCAGAAACTATGTTTTTTGGAAAAAATATTCAGGCCTCAAAGAGTTAAATTGAGGAAGCAGAATCTCTCCACTCTTTCACTCCATTTATCTTTATTCATCCATCCATCCATTATGCAACCCACTGAATTCGAACACAGGGTCACGGGGGTCTGCTGGAGCCAATCCCATCCAACACAGGGCACAAGGCAGGAACCAATCCCGGGCAGGATGCCAACAAACCGCAGGACACAGACAAACACACCCAGGCCAATTTTAGAATCGCCAATCCACCTAACTTGCATGTCTTTGGACTGTGGGAGGAAACCGGAGCGCCTGGAGGAAACCCATGCAGACACGGGGAGAACATGCAAACTCTACACAGGGAGGACCCGGGAAGCGAACCCAGGTCTCCTTACGGCGAGGCAGCAGCGCTACCACTGCGCCACTGCGCCACCGTGCCACCCTATCTTTATTCATTTATTAATTTATCTATTTACTTATTTTTACTAGCTTTAAGTTTTACTCTTTTTCTCAGGGGTGGCGGTTGATTTGTTTCAAACCCTTTTTCTGTAAAACTTGAATTATTTGTATGGAATGCTATTTGATTTTAATCTACTCTCTTTATATAAAATCCTAAACCTAAAAGTGCAATGATTTTATGTCACACTTTTATGTCACATTTTTTGTCACACTTTAAATTGGGTTTGGTATCAGTCTTTTCAGAATTTATCAAATGTTAATGTGATGTTGTTAGATTTTCAGCTTTTTATTCCATTTTTAAATGATAAACTATAAAATATCAAGAACTCACGTCCCGCGAGACGAGACTTTGTGCCAAGACATTTAACCACGCCTGGGGCCAGAAATAAAAGACAAAGAGTAGGACAGCTGCTGTACAGGCTTTTAAATGTTCAAAGTGCCGCGCGAGATGCAGATAACATGGCACTGCAGCAGCAGCAGCAAGCCAGCGGTTGATCGAGCAAAGAGGAGGTAAAAAAAAAAACAAAACTGTATGTGTTTCCCATTGTATCACCGTTTAAGAGGGGGTTTCGGAGGAGCGACTGCACCTTCCTGGGGTGTATTCAGCAAGTGGCAGAGATGCGAAGTGGCTGGCGTGTAGTGCAGGCCAGGGGGATTGGTGAGTGAAGCGAGCAGGGGGGAAATCCCTAGTAAAATCAATAAAATCAAAAAACAAAATTGCTCTCTATCGGATGACAGTGTGATTGTAAGATGCATTTGGGCATCTCCACCCCTTTCGTGCTGTAAGTGCAATAATGGCTGATGAAGTTGGAATCGAATCCTAGCAAATATTAGTTAGCAACTAATTTTAATTGACTTGCTCTTGAAGACTCAGACTCCTGAATTGTTTCTTTCTCCTTCGTTAGCAGCCAAACAATCATGAGATACAAAGTCAAGCAAAACATGAGCGGCAAACTGTGTCCATCATACAATATCTGACAATACAGTAAGGTGAAGGTCTCAAGAATGTTGATCTGCTCAGGTCCACAAAACATTCTAACAGAGCTCTTAGAAAAAAGAAAATCAACAATTTCATAAATGTCTTCTATTGCACAGCAACAAGCCATGGAATTAAAGAACGGGTTTAATTAACGACAAGATTCTGCGCCTAACTGGTTGGAGTTTGAGGCCCTGACTTAGTTGGTCTTCTGTTGGCTCACTTATTTCAAATTTAATTTCTGTTTGGGTGCCGTTTAAGGAAAGAAATGAAGCAAGAGGAATGATGAAGAAATTCCAGGGAACAAATCGTATAAAACAAGTCAATTAAAATGAATCCGAAAAGAAGTTAATTAGCAGCAAAAACAGGGCACTAATTAAGAAAAGGGTCAGAATGAAAACCTGCAGCCACTGGGGTCCTCCAGGACTGGAGATAGGGACCTCTGGTCAGAAATGAAGCAATTCAGAGGAACGATGGAGAAATTCAGGGGAACAAATCTTAAAAAGCAAGTCAATTAAAATGAATGGAAAAGGAGTTCATTAGCAGCTGTAAGCCATTAGGGGGCATACCGCCACCCTAACCCCCAACACAGACAGGCAGGACACAGGTTCAGTTCAACACCTGTGTTTATTTACAATCAAAAGTGCACAAACCACCAACACCACACCAATATACAGTCCATCCCCTTCCTTGCCGCCAGTCCATCCGCTTCCACTCTTCCTAAAGCTATGTCCACTCCTTCCTCCCAACTCTGGCTCCTCTTATTCAGGTCCCAGAGTGTTCCAGGTGGCTCATCACTATTACCTGGAGTCACTCCCAGGTGCGCTGGAGGTCCTTTACAGGGCTCTGCTGCTCCCCCTGGCAGCCCCCACGAAACCCAACAGGGTTTCACCAAACTCCAGTTCCCGACATGCCCTGCAGGAATCTATGGTGCCATAGCTGCCCAGGAGGGCTGCCCTCTAGTGTCCGAGGGGAGGTATTGCCTCATCAATGTCCTCTCCCCCGGTCCTTCCACTCTGCAGGCATCCCGGCCAGGTAGTGGCCGTGGCCGCCCATCACACAGCATAAACAGGTCACTTATTAAGAAAAGGGTTAGAATGAAAACCTGCAGCCAATGTGGCCCTCCAGGACCAGAGTTGGGGACCCCTTGTCCTGGGCAATCCTCACATACATCTCTGGTTCTCCTTTCAGGACCTGCTGACATTTATTTAAGCGCCCTGAGCATGGGAAAGGTGCTATATAAATAAAATGCATTATTATTATTATTATTATTATTAAATTTATCCCACCAGCTGTATTGCTATATGTTACAATCTGCTGACTTTTATTAAATCTCGTAAAAAAAAAAAAAAAAGGACAAAAATATGTGAGTGCAACTTAAAGGAAACCTCACAGCGGGGTCTTAGCATGAATTATGTCGCTAATGCGGTAAACGTAGACATCCTGTGGTGCATCTCTTTGCCAGCCTGGTTGGGACGTCTTGTGGATTTCTGGCTGAAAATTTGCTGAGTCCTGCTGGATGGATTCCAAAACCCGTGTAATATTTTCCTATCGGATTTCAAGAAGGATTTTCCTCCTCTAGTGTTAGGCTCCCCACTATCCACTAATGAAAAAGCCGGTTCAGAAAATGAAGAGAATTCATAATCAAATGCGGCTCACGAAAACAAGCAGGCAGCTTTGGCTTCTTGTCACCAATGCACACCCCTCAGTAAATGTCCATTGATTTTACCGCACCTGCAGTACCCCCATCCATCCTCCCAGCTGTCCTGCCCTTTTAGGCGTTAGAGGCAGGTTAGGTTTCCCATTTGGGAGCCTCTCTAACCCAACACCGTTGGTAATGGAACCGAGTGAACTGGCAGATTGGCACAAATCAAACTGTGTAAGGGGATGGTGTAAAAGTGCAACAGTGCTATCTCTCTATTATAAAAAAAAACCTTGGAAGAGGACGATACGTGATTTTTTCGGAGACACTTTAACATCCTTCGAGACAAGGCAGTGAGACAAAAGGACAGCTGAAGGCTTCTGAGGAGGAAATGAAGACAGCAAAATGTGAGGAATTCCTGGATGGAAAACCTAATGGAGTCTGCAAGAAACCTGCACCGTGTCCTGCAGCATAAAACCAAAGTTACACAGGAATGGCTTCACAAAAAAAAACAAAACAATGTGAGTGTCCTGGAGTGGCCGAGTCACAGTCCAGATCACAGTCCAGAAGAAGACTTGTTCACTTATGACCTCCGTGACACCTGACAGCGCTTGAGCAGGTTTGAATGGGGAGAAAATGGCAGAGCAGATAGAGACAGAGAGACCTGAGCATTCAGACTCGAGACTGGCATGGCTGCCATCTATTAAATACTGACTTAAGGGAATGAATATGTATGACAACCATTATTTTGTGGGTAATATTTGTAATAAATTTGGACCACTTTGCAGAAATCTGTTTTCACTTTGACATTGCAGAGTCTAATCAATCTAATCTTTACATTTTTCCATTGTGAGTGAGATGGCATGGAGTCAATTCATGTGTTTAGTTCCCATTGTCACAGACGGCTGGGGTCCTTGTCCGGCCGGGACGCCTCCTCACTGAGAGGACCAGGAGAAAAAGCGTGGCCAGAACAGTTCCTCACTAGATGGCAGCCCCCATGGATTTCAGTGGTGCCTAGGACTCCTGCAAGGCTTCATGGGAGATGGAGTTGGTTAGAGCCCTGTTGGGATCTGTGGGTGCCGCCAGGGGGTGCCTCAGCTGCTAATGAGCTCTGGAGTGCGGCTCTTCTGCCACACCCGGAAGTTCTGCCAGAATTAGGTGAATGAGCACCTGGAGCACTTTGGGGTGCCTTATAAAAGGAACCAGCAGCCACCAGTCGAGGAGGAGGGAGGGAGAAAGAAAAAGAACAAGAGGAGGAAAGTATTGGGTTTGTGCTTTGGACTGTGTTGTGTACTTGTGGGAACGGGGAAGATGTTGCCCACAAGTGAAGAAACAAAAATAAAAACATTTGTCTTATATATAAACGTCTACACGTGGAAGTGTGTGGGTCTGTCTGTCTGTGCTGTGGCTGGAGGGATTACGGGGAATACGTGCCCTCCAACTGAAGAAAAATAAAAGTTTGTTTGTTTTTACATGTGCCTCCCGTGTCAAATCTGTGTCGGGTCAGGCGCTATATAGCATCATTCTTACACTATCTGTCTATCTATCTATCATATAGTGCCTTTCAAATCTATCTATCTATCTATCTATCTATCTATCTATCTATCTATCTATCTATCTATCTATCTATCT
>JANRMT010038972.1:1750-17624 GCA_026402145.1 Polypterus bichir lapradei | reverse complement strand
ATGCATGTTTTCTTCAGCGCTTTTTGGGCCTCTTCCTGGTTTTCTACGTACTGCGTGATTACGTGGTAGGCGTGATGATGTCACACGAAACTCCGCCCCCACGGGTTTCAAGCTCATCTCCATTACAGTAAATGGAGAAAAACAGCTTCCAGTTATGACCATTACGCGTAGAATTTCGAAATGAAACCTGTCCAACTTTTGTAAGGAAGCTGTAAGGAATAAGCCTGCCAAATTTCAGCCTTCCACCCACACGGGAAGTTGGAGAATTAGTGATGAGTCAGTGAGTGAGTGAGTGAGTGAGTGAGTGAGGGCTTTGCCGTTTATTAGTATAGATATATATATATATATATATATATATATATATATATATATATATATATATATACACACACATATAAATTATATATATTTATAATACATATGTACATGTATATCTAAAACTTACAAGGTGTGTAAAATGTTCACATTTTATACACTGTTCTGGTATTCATTCTTTATAACATTTGTGCATGTGAGTTAGTTAGGCTTTTTGTTTGAGAGAAAGATGACTGTATCAAATGATTTCTAATGGGTTACATGAGCACTGGGCTTTCCTCCACAGAAAAGAAAGAATTTTCCCACCGGCTGTCAAATAATCTTGAGGCACACAGTTTGAGTTCAATGAGTAAGTAGTATACTCTTCTTCGAACACAATGTGTCATGTATATATAAATTCAAGGATTTTAGTATTTCTGTAACTGTCTTTACAAAATTTGGTGCCGTAAGAAGTGTATGGGACAGTCGCGTTGTGAAGCTGCAAGGAGTGTATGACGGGCAGAGAGGCAGTGGCCAACCAGTCCCTTGGCTGTTTTTCTAAATGTCCTGTCCACATTGCGCCTCTTACCTCATTGCTTACTAATTTAAAGGCATGATATTAAAAAAATTGTTGCCATTATGATGTCACAAATTGTTTAAAATGCTTTTATATACATTAACGTTTGACTATTTTATTTAATGTGTGTCTGAATATTTTAGATGATGTTTCAGAATATGTCAATGCTTTACTGAGCATGCACTGATGCTCTTACATGAATGGTTCATCATTCAGACACTAAATTAAAGTTTGTGTGTTCCAGAAAAAAAAAATGAAGTTCTATGATTGCTTGCAGTGGACAAAACGGAGGAAAATTTTATCCAGAGTTGCAGAACAAATCCAATTTGTTGAGGCATCTGTTAGAGCTGCTGCCGCTGTGATTCTGAGCCCTTTGGATGCAGTAACAACAATGTGACATTAAACTGAACAGAGTTTTGCTGTTAAGTCTGCTGCATAATGCTGAGAGGTATAAACATCTTAAGAGTCACCAGTTTCTCCCTTATGCATAACTGCATAGTCCATTTTTGCTTTAAATTCATTATACGTTGGAGAAATGAGCAGCCTAAGACAGTTTTTGAACGTGGTTGACACTGGAAGCAACCCCGACTGTGCAGCACAACAGTAATGCAGAAATTGAATGGAAGGTTCCAGGAAGAAGCCACATGGAGGGATACAGTCAGCACCTGTAGCAAATATGTGTATCACTTCCATTGTGGATGATGTCTCTTTCTCTGAAAAAGAAAAAAAAAGTAAAAAGAAAATGCAATCATCACCAAACATGCATAAATCGAATCTCTTTAACATAAGTGTAGATCAAAATTCCTTGAGCTTTTTTAGTACACCTTTATAGCCATGACTGTGCTGCCAACAGACAGTAGGGTCTACATCAAATCTGCTTAAGTAATTAACAGCAATTGTAACATTGTTAACTATAACAATTGTTTAGAACACTGAGAAACAGACATACCATTATTTTGTAATAAAATGTAATTTATTTTTATTGCTTTCCTTATATAAAAAAGAACTTTTAAAGTGTCAAAAGGTTGAAATGATAATCAATGCTATAGGAATGCCTTTTAAGAATTCTAGCCAAAAATTCAAGTTTTGATTAACAGAATACATATTTAAATCATAAGTTACTTAGAAAGGTCCAAAACCTCAAACTACAATGAGGAAGGAAATAATTTCTCCTTATTTCTTACTGTGGTGTTGATTGTGAACGAGTATTTTAGGACTAATTATTACAAAAACCTCATTTGCTTTAATCATTAAATAAACATTATACCAGCGGAGGTAATATTATACTTATTTGTTTCTCTACACATTGTCTATTCTAATGATTGAGGTGTACAGTCTTACATTTCACATACATTAAAAATCGATTCAAAAGGCAACAGTGGAAAGTTCCACTGTCTTCTTATTGCTTCCTTGCGAGCAGCATAAGATTTATCTACTTTCACTTTGTTTTGCTTTCATTTTTCTTCAAGTATATTTCATTTAAGTTGCTAAAATTTGACATCCTTTGACATACATGAATTGAATTCAAAAAGAGAACCACAATTGAGAAAGATACTGAAATGGAACACTAGTTTGGAAGCAAAAGGACTCCCCACAAATTAAATGTTTGAGATTGCTGATGGGTAAAGTAGAAGGATATGTGGAACAGGTGGGAGCATGGCCACATTGTGTGAGCAACAGAGGGGTTATTAGAAACCAAATCCAACTCAATGTTTGATGAAAGGAGGTTTATAAAAGATGAAATGGCATCAGAGGCGCAGGTGCAGATGGCAAAGTGAAAGAAAGTGTCAACTTAGATACCAGCAAGCGAGTTTCCTTGCTTCTTCCTTGCTTCATGTTGAGTGAAGGTGATGGGTGAGAGGTGTGTGAAAGAAATTTCATGAACTGTCTCCAATTCTGACTTCTAAAGGGGTCTCTCAGGAATTGAAGGGTAAAGTGGAGGGTACAGTTTATGAAATGTGTGTTTGGAGTGGTATGCTGTATGGGACACAGACATGCTAGTTAACATGTTAGTTAATATATAGGCATGAAATGTATCTTTCAAATGGTCTTCTGACTTGATTAATAACTTGGTAATGCAGAATATCTTTCAAAAGTAATTATTTTTCATTAAATGAATTTACTGGCCTTAAACAGTCAACAAAATGCAAGTAGTCCCAGTTCTCTTTTATTGCAGTTTGGAGTTCTTCAACTGCTGATGAACTTGCTTTCTATGTGAAAAATTACAGAATTACCTGTCAGATTTAGTGGCATGATTTAGTAAGTTAATCATTTGTCTACAAAAACTTGCCTTCCCAGACAGGATTTAATAACAGTACTTTTATGAGTATCTCATAAAAGGTCAACTTCACATGAAGGACATGTGTACACCTTTAAAAATGTAAATATTATATCAAGGTTTAAATATTCTATTTCATGGGTGTTAATGCCTGTTTTTCTTGCTTAAGCTGCATATGCCAAGATAAAAAAATGAAAATAAGTAAAAATAAAAATGAGATGCCTTTTGGCTCGTATTAACCATTTCAAAGTCAGCTACATTTTCTAGTTTTGATGTCATTGTACCAATGAATAAATAATTTATTGTTATAATTCAAACATATACCATTCTCAATAAGGCGCCACAGCATATCTAATCAAGCAATATAAAAACTAGCATTAAACTAATAAGAATGCATAAATTGTCACCAGTAGAATTCAGTGGCAAGATTGTGGATGTTGATGGGTCTTAAAAAAAGGATGATTGTTCTAGAAGATGCATAAGAAGTCAAAGAAATTCTCTTCTTGGTCCATCAAGGTCAATGGTCTCCTCTGGTTTTCCAGAATCATCAGAGAATTTTACAGAAAGGCTGTTTTATGGGCTATATGTTTTTCTTCTAAACCCTTGTATGGCTCCATCCTATACATTATGACAATTTATATGTAGCTTTGATGTTGATGATGTAGTAATCGTTTGAGCCAAATCTTGTAGAATATTACAAGTTGTCTTTGCCACTTAAGAAAGCAAAAAGATAAAAAGGAGAAAAAATACAAATTTAGAAAGTAATGGTAATATATTCTGTAAACAAACATAGCATTTTTTTTTCCACAACCTAAATATATAATATTTTACAAGATAATGCAGCTCATTCCAGTTCTCTGGTTTTCCTACCACACACCAAGAATTTGCACAATATGTTGTGTTGATTGGTGACTCTGAAGCAGCACTGGGTATGTGTGTGACACCCCATCCAGGGGTGGTTTCTGCTTTGTGAACAAAGCCACCAAAGCAAAGTTTGGTTCAGGCACCCCTAAATTGGATTAATCATGTCCAAAAATTGATGGGTGGAATTTGACTGTCAGAAAGTTAAAATGTTATCATAAACATACAATATCTGTTAACTTCCAGTACATTGTAAAGGCATTCATTTTAAAATGTAGAAGATACACATTATTAGCAATGATTTTTTTTTTTTATTTCAAATAACATACATCATTTGGTTTTCCAAGCTGGCATTTATAGCTACACTGATGTCATCTGAATTCACAGAGCTGTCATCATCATTATCTGTTAACCAATGGACATAGTTTAAAATAAGCATTTTCACACATCAAAGTGTGCACATTTTCAGCAAAAAAATTGCTGAAACTTGTGGTTCTTCAGTACAGGATATACTACTGGAGGATAAGATGAAAAATGGGTCATGATCAATATTTATTGAATGTCCGCCACTTATTCCTGAACAAACTGCAATACTACAACTGATGTCTGATGCAGCTGAAGATTTTTGATGCATAATTATTGGCGCAATTGCCAACCCCCATGCCTGTGCTGAGGGTCTAGAGGTAATTAAACTGTTAGAGTCAAGTGATTATAATATAATATAGTTTTCAGTACTTTGTAAATGTGCAGATTCTAAGACTAAAACTGTTAACTTTAACTTTGGTAGGGCAAATTTTGAGCAGGTGTGACAAAGTCTAAGGAGGATACATTGGGATAAGCTTTTAAGTATGGAGACAGTCAATGAGCAGAGGAACAGGTTTAAAAAAGTTTTACATGTAATGCAGAACAGGTACATACCTAAATTTGGAACTAGTAGAAAATAAAAAAAAAACTTCACAATGGATTAATAAAGAGTTGAAATAGAAACCACAAAGGAAATAACAACTGTATAAGGTTTATAAGATTAATAACTCCAGTGTGATTTGCAGGGCATATGAGAGCATGAAGGCAACCATTAAGAAGGATATGGGGGGAAGGGGGTTTTGGGTTAGGGGGGGGTTAAAAGTCAGAGAGGAATATGGCAGATAAGGTGAAAGATGACTCAAGGAGATTCTTTCAGTATTTTAGTAGTAAAAGAACAGTCAAGGAAGATGTGAAGTGCATCAGGAATAATAAAGGGGAATTAAAAAATACAGACAGTGAAACAGCAGATGTCTAAACTCACATATTTATAAGGTCTTCACATGTGAGGAAACAGGTAACTTCCCAGTGGTAAAAGAGACTACTAAGAAGGTACTGAGTGATTTTGAAATTGTAGAAGGACAAGTACTGCATCCCAGCCACATGTGGTACACAAACAAGTGTGTTTCTTCGAGCCAGTCATAAGTCTGGAAGTCGAGGGTTAGAGCAGGAAGGGAATCTGGTGTAAAATTTTTCCAGATCAATATGCAGACAACAATTCAGGTTTCCATACTGGATCAGTCGAGGCCCAGGTTAACAAAGGCCGTCACCAGTACTTTTATCAAAGGGGGACGGCGTGTCCATAGGTAGAGGGAACAGAGAAAGGTAAAGAGAGTGGAAGTGTGGGTAGGAACTTTGAATGTTGGCAGAATGACAAGTAAGGGGAGACAGTTAGCTGATATGATGGAAAGAAGAAAGGTTGATATATTGTGCTTGCAACAGACCAGATGGAAGGGGAGTAAGGCCAGTTGTATCTGAGGTGGGTTCAAATTGTTCTACCATTGTGTGGATGGGAGGAGAAATTGGGTAGGGGGATATCCTGAAGGAACAGTATGTCAAGAGTATTTTGGAGGTTAAAAGAGTATTGATTATGAAGCTGGAAATTGAAGGGTTGAAGTTGAATAGTAATTGAAAAATTAGAACTTTAAGGTGGAGTTCAGGGAGGAGGTAAGACAGGCACTAGGTGGCAGTAAAGAGTTATCAGTTAGCTGGGCAACTACAGCAGAAGTGATAAAGGAGACAGCTAGAAGGGTGCTTAGTGTGACTTACAGAGAGAGGAAGGAAAATAAACCTGGTGGTGGAATTGGGAAGTAGAGTATACAGAGGAAGAGATTGGTGAAGAGAGATATATCAGAGAGATAAAGAAAACAGACAGAAGTACAATGGGATAAGTCATTAGGTGAAGAGAAGTGGCGAAGGCTAAAGATAAGGCGCATGATGAGTTGCATAAGAGGTTGGACACTAAGGAGGAAAAAAAGGACCTGTACTGATTGGCTAGATATAGAGACCAATCTGGGAAATATGAAAAGCAGATTAGGGTGATAAAGGATACATTTACTTATTTGGCTGCCACCTTTATCCAAGGTGACTTACAACATTTATGATACAATTGGTTACATTTTTCTTGCTTTTCTGTTTAGAGAACAGGCAGGTTGAGTGACTTGCTCATTGTCACACAATCTCAGTAGCAGTATTTAAACCCACAACCTGAGGGCTTGAAGTCCAAAGCCTTGACCACTACATTACACTGTCTGCCTGGATAATGATGGAGACTTGCTCACAAGTGAGGAGAGTTTGTTGAGCAGATGGAAAGAGTACTTTGAGAGGCTAATGAATGAAGAGAATAAGAGAGAGAGAAAAGGTTGGATGGTGTAGAGTTAGTGAACCAGGACGTGCAATGGATTAGCAAGGTGAAAGTAAGGTTAACTAGGAAAAAGATGAAGAATGGGAAGGCTGCTCATCCAGATAGAATACCTGTGGACGCATGCAGGTGTTTAGGTGAGATATCAATGGAGATTTTAATGAGAGTGTTTAATGCAATCTTGGAAAGTGAGAGGATGTATGAAGAGCGTATTGAAAGTGATTTTTAATAATAAGAGGGATGTGCAGAATGTTGTAACTACAGTGGAATAAAATTGATGATCTACATCATGAAGTTAAGGAAAAGAGTAGTGGAAGCTAGGTTAAGAACGGAGGTGATGATATGTAAGCAGCAGTTTGGTTTCATGCATGGAAAGAGCACCAGAGATGTGATGTTTACTCTGAGGGTGTTGATGGAGAAGTATAGAGAAGCGAAAAGGAGTTGCACTGTGTCTTTGTTGACCTAGAGAAAGAATATGACAGGGTACCTAGAGAGGAGCTGTGGTATTGTATGAGGAAATCAGGCGAGTCAGAAAAGTACTAAATATGTATGAGGGAACTGTTACAGTGTTGTGGTCTGTAGTAGGAGTGCTGAATGCGTTTAAGGTGGAGGTGCGATTGCATCATGAATCACCTCTGAGCCCTTTCTTATTTGAATTGGTGATGAACAGTATGACACAGTTGATTAGATAGGTGTCCCCGTGGACTATGATGTTTTTGAATGACATTGTGATCTGTAAAGAGAGTAGGGAGCAGGTTGAGGAGACCCTGGAGAAGTGGAGATATGTTCTAGACAGGAGAGGAATTAAGGTCCATAGAAACAAGACAGAATGCATGTGTGTGAATGAGAGGGAGGTCAGAGGAATGGTGATGATGCAGGAAGTAGAGCTGGCAAAGGTGGAGGAGTTAAATACTTGGGATTAACAGTACAGAGTAATGGGGATTGTGGAAGAGAGGTGAAGAAGAGAGTGTAGGCAGGGTGGAATGAGTGGAGAAGAGTATCAAGAGTGATCTGTGACAGATGGGTACCAGCAAAAGGGAAAGGGAAGGTCTACAAGACAGTAGGGAGACCAGCTATGTTATACGGGTTGGAGATGGCACTGAGAAAAAGACAGGAGACAGAGGTGGAGGTGACAGAGTTAAAATTTTAAGATTTGCATTGGGTGTGATAAGGATAGACAGGATTAGAAACAATTACATTAGAGAGTCAGTTCAGGTTGGAGAGAGAGGCGAGATTTCGTTGGTCTGGACATGTGCAGAGGAGAAATATTGGGCATATTGGGAGAAGGATACTAGAGATGGAGCTACCAGGCAAGAATAAAAAAGGAAGGTCCAAGAGGAGGTATATGGATGTGGTGAGAGAAAACATTCAGGTGGTGGGTGTGACAGAGCAAGATGCAGAGGGCATGAAGATATGGAAATAGAAGATCTGCTGTGGCATCGCCTAATGGGAGCAGCCAAAAGAAGAAGAAGATTGAAAAGTACTGCTCAGATTAATTAGGCTGAAGTCAAACAAATCACCAGGACCAGATAATATTTACCTTTGAGTACTTAAGGAGGTACTTAACCCTTGACACATATTTTTAGGAAGTCAGAGCACATAGGGGAAATTCTAAAGGACTGGAAATTGGGAAATATTAACCCATTATATAAGAAGGGTGACCAGGTACATCCAAGCAACTATGACATGCATCACAGGAAAATTAATGGAAAGGTGTTATTAAGTACAAGATATATGCATGCGGCTTATGTCAAAATGATTTATGACCCTTAAGCCCGCCCCCTATGACGTCATACCGGACGTCTCGCCCATATGATGCAAGACCGGAAGTACCACCCCTGCTGACGTCACGCCCCACGTGACCTAGCCCCACCCGATTGGCTCAGGAAACTGTCAAGGGCCTTTTGATGGATGTCTGAACCCTCCTTGAACAATTTTTTGCTTAGCTCATTTCTATCACATAGGAGCCTTTTGACAAAGGAAAACTCTGTAAATGCACTTGTGCATTTAAACGGAGCTTTATAAGGAAGCACACGAGGCTATAGTGGAGTGTGCTGGTTTAACTAGAGGCCTTTAAAACACCCTTTGGCAAGCCACAAATACGTCGGTCATTTTTTCAACAGTTTCCAAAGCACATAGCCCCCCAGCGTCTATATGAACTTCTTAGAAAAATTATTTATTTTATCTTTGTATAGGATGAAATGAAATATAACTGTTCTTCATGCAGACTATTCATGATTATTATAGGCGCCAACTGAGAATGTTTTTAAAAAACGGATGGCTGAATCCTTAATATTTCCAAGTTGATTCTCAAGTGCGTGCGTGAGCGCGCTCGTGTGTAGTCGCTTGAGCGCGCTCATGTGTGCGTATAATATAAGATGCAGCATTTTTTTCTATCTACGTGTACGACGATTAATGTACAAATTCACAGGACTGAAGCAAACAATAGTAGTTTTTCATACCGAAATGGGTAATCCAATCAAAGAGTTTTTGTCTCGGCGTCTGAAAATTCAAACAGGGGCCTCTCCTCTGAGAATATTCAGGAGTAGCTTTAAAGCGCAGGCCGGTGGTGCATTAACTCTGACATAATAAAAGTATTCTGAACTACCTGCAGAAGGGACCCGCTTGTGAAATGCCTACTGTTTCGAAACGGCCTCTCTCTGTAAGGAGCCGCCTGTTTTTTAAAGGATGAGATAACGAAACATTTTTGCTTTATAAACTCTCATTTGAACAACCGGTTAGAGACAGACTCCAGGAGCTTACTGTAGCGGTGTTTTCATTCATTTCATTAAATGTAATTATTTTAATACAGAATAGTAGCCCAAATTCCGGGTGATTTTAGACGTGTGAGTAATATAATGAAGTTATTTTTAAAAGTAACCCCATACCGCACAAGAGAGACAGATTCCATGTGTGTTTTAGGATTTGCTGCGGTCAGTGACTTTTTAAAATTTTTTGCTTAGCTCATTTCTATCACCTAGGAGCCTTTTGACAAAGGAAAACTCTGTAAGTACACTTGTGCATTTAAACTGAGATTTATAAGAAAGCAGGTTACACGTTTTTTATACTCTTTGAAAAGAGACTCCCGCCCCACCGGCCTGATTGGTTAGGGAAACTGTCAAGGGCCGTTTGATGGATGTCTCTTATTCGGGTCAGTGAAAGGTACTTCGGCATAAAAAACCTAAGGTCTCGGGGGTATGGTCGCTGTGAATAGTGAATGCAGAAAAGAGAATACAGAACACACGCCGCACTCGTCCTATCTCTTTTGAAAATCCCTAGGTGAATTTTGAACACCATGTCCTATGACTGGTTAACACTGCGGACACAGGCGCTAGATCTCCGTCATATGGACCATTACAGAGTAAAGATTATATAATCTTTTGCAGTCTCCATTACAAGATCCATAGCACCCACAGGAAGTTGGACGATTAAGTGCAGACCCTTTAGTTGGTCAGAATCATAGGAGTAGCGACCAGGGTCATATTCTAAAATATCTTAGATTATATCTATTTAGTTAGCATGACGGCACTGTTCATTTTCAATATAGGTGGTATATTTCCCTGACCAGGGGCTTCTTGTCAAAAGGTTAAAATAAAACAGAGATCCGAGATACTCCTATTGGAACAGCAACATTTTGTTATAGAGGTTTGTCTTGCATTCTAATTCTTAAAGCTCTGTCAAACTATTGTTTATTTCAAAGCAAAATGCCACCAATCATTTTGTTTATAACTAAATTAAATAAACCTTATAAATAGATCCCGGTGCTTGATAATACTTAACCCTAATTGATATCATTAAATTATACTTCTGTGTTTTATTCAGATTTAAAATTTTTAATTTGCCTTTTTAAGCTTTATTTAAAAATGAACTCTTTAGGATACATTCAGACTATTCCAGACTGCGCATGTCAAAAAAAGCTTCTTATTTATTTCAAATGTTTTTATACATCACGGTAGTTTTTCAAATTGTAATCACTTCACTTTTTCATGTGGTTATTTACTTCATGAATAACTTTATTTATTTATTTTGGCACAAATGTCCTTACCATCGTGACTACCAGTCTAGTTCATATTCTAAATATTTAATGTTCTTCCTGAATCAGGAGGAACACAAGCCTAACTTTTAGTGCCAGATAAGATTCTAACAATAACCGGCTAATGTTAATTAGCCTCATACTAGCCGATGTTAAATAATGTTTTCCCCAACTCTTTGCAATCCCGTGGAACTGCCTACATAGATGACAGTTTAGCTGATAATATACCGCAGAACATGTATGTAGGTTCTGCTGTAGTGTGCGGTGAGCTTGGGGTGATCCCTTGTTGATCCGGTCTTAAGATGTTTTTTAATCTCCTCTGTGACTTAGTATTTGTACATTTTAGTTTTTACTGCCTTATCTTTGTGACAGGGGCGAGTCAATGTTTCATTTTGGAATAATAATGTCGAGCTTAATTCTGCCCCTGACTATGATCCCTGCACAAACCCTGGTCCTTTGACTCGTATTCAAGACGTTTGCAGACACTTGTTGACTCTTGGAATCACAGTTTAAACTTACATCCCATTCACCCTGAATGCTCCTAAAACCAAGGGTGGTTTTTCACAAACAGAGGGAAAAGCAGTTTTCAACAATAGCTGTCCTATGTCGCCTGGACTACCTAAAAGAAAGAATAAAACCTCACAGTTTTAGTAAAATTTGAATCCTTGTGCTCACACATATAATAGATATGATGTAACTATTCACTAAAACATTTTCCATCCTGATTGGCCTAATGTGTCCAAAGCCTAATCATCATCATCCCTGTAGTGTACAGGCTCCTATAACATCCTATAACCGTTCTTATTTTCAGGGGTTCATAACTGATGTAAAATGGAAGGCTATTATCAAGCGTTCACAGAATTTCTAAAACGTTGTATTATACAAAGCCCCCTGAGTACCAAAGTGTTTATAACCTGTTGATGAAAATGCTGTTTTAAATTAAAGCCTGAACAAGATAACTGTTTTCTAATCATCGTATAACATGCTTAGTAAATAAAGAGAGACTAAATACAATTTATAATAAAAATGGAATACCGATGGACAGCTGAATAAACAATGGAATCTAACTTAGCTTGAAATGCCGCAGAGTGTTTTACAAATAAAACCCTACACAGTGGTTCTCAAACTCGGGGCGGACCCCGCTAGGGGGGCGTGAAGTAACAAAAAGGGGGCTCGAAGATGTAAAAAAAAGAAAACAAGAATCGAAAGTATGAAAAATACATCTATTGAACCCAAAACAAATTAACTTAAACTACATTCTGATACAGAAAAATAAATATAGAGGTAGATAAATTTCGATAAAAGGTAAGTAGTTATAATAAAAGTGTCATGAGAATAAAATCTGATTTTTCACGATTAGCAGGCCAAAGATTAGGCCGTCTGAGAAAAATAATCGTACATGTGTGTTGTAAGCAGAATCTGAATGACTTGGGCTGGCAAGAAAAGATATAGGATAGAAGATATTTGATGTCTCTAGTTCCTTTAGGGACTTTATACTAGCTATTATCATTTAAAATGAGTACAGAAATTAAGTTCTATGCTATGTTTGGGGTGGATGTGATCAGAAAGGCACTGATAATTCCAAAGACCGGTCAAGAAAACTGTTGGAAAAAGGGATTTTTCTTATAATGCTTTATTTTCACGTTAAAGCAACTGGTCAATTTACTTGGCTACTGAAAATGTATTTAGTTCACTAATGCTTTAGTGTTTAATTAAGAATTACCTAAATATTTGATCCTTAGTTTAAGCAGAAAGAGTAATTAGCTCTGCTATTTTAGTTCAATGATCTTCGGATGTGCAGAAGAGCCCCTCGCTGAATCCGAACACTGGGTCACGGGGGTCTGCTGGAGCCAATCCCTGCCAACACAGGGCGCAAGGCAGGGAAATACCCGATGAATCCGAATACTGGGTTACGGGGGTCTGCTGGAGCCAGTCCCTGCCAACACAGGGCGCAAGGCAGGGAAATACCCAATGAATCCGAACTCTGGGTTATGGGGTCTGCTGGAGCCAATCCCTGCCAACACGGGGCGCAAGGCAGGGAACCAATCCCGGGCAGAGCGCCAACCCACCGCAGAAACAAAAATCATAATTGGGCTTTACTGTTTTTAACTTTTTAATTAAAAATAGTAAAATGATTTCTAATTATCCCCAGTGTTAATAGAAATAATTATAGTTTTGAGTAGACAGAAAATATCAACATTTTGTGCTAGTGTAACAGTGAGTGCTTTTAAATGCACATACAAAACTGGGATAAGGTGTGTAACCTGCTTTCTTATAAATCTCCGTTTAAATGCACAAGTGTACTTACAGAGTTTTCCTTTGTCAAAAGGCTCCTTGGTGATAGAAATGAGCTAAGCAAAAAATTAAAAAATCATCAACCACAGCAAAACCAAAAACACACGTGGAATCTGTCTCTCTTGAGCGGTGTGGTGTTACTTTTAAAAATAACTTCATTATATTACTCACACGTCTAAAATCACCCGGAATTTGGGCTACTATTCTGTATTAAAATAATTACATTTAATGAAATGAATGAAAACGATGTTACAGTAAGCTCCTGGAGTCTGTCTCTAACCGGTTGTTCAAATGAGAGTTTATAAAGCAAAAATGTTTCGTTATCTCAGCCTTTAAAAAACAGGCGGCTCCGTACAGAGAGAGGCCGTTTCGAAACAGTAGGCATTTCACAAGCGGGTCCCTTCTGCAGGTAGTTCAGAATACTTTTATTATGTCAGAGTCCTGAATATTCTCAGAGGAGAGGCCCGTTTGAATTTTCAGACGCCGAGACAAAAACAACTTGATTGGATTACCCGTTTTGGTATGAAAAACTACTATTGTTTGCTTCAGTCCTATGAATTTGTACATTAATCGTCGTACACGTAGATAGAAAAAAATGCTGCATCTTATATTACACGCACGCATGAGCGCACTCATGCGACTACACATGAGCGCGCTCACGCACGCACTTGAGAATCAACTTGGAAATGTTAAGGATTCAGCCATCCGTTTTTTAAAAACATACTCGATTGGCGACTATAATAATCATGAATAGTCTGCATGAAGAATAGTTATATTTCATTTCATCCTATACAAAGATAAAAGAAATAATTTTTCTAAGAAGTTCATATAGACGCTGGGGGGCTTTGTGCTTTGGAAACATTTGAAAAAAATGACCGAGGTATTCGTGGCTTGCCAAAGGGTGTTTTAAAGGTCTCTAGTTAAACCAGCACACTCCACTATAGCCTCGTGTGCTTCCTTATAAAGCTTCGTTTAAAAGCACAAGTGCATTTACAGAGTTTTCCTTTGTCAAAAGGCTCCTAGGTGATAGAAATGAGCTAAGCAAAAAATTTAAAAATCACCGACCACAGCAAATCCAAAAACACACGTAGAATCAGTCTTTCTTGAGCGGTGTGGTGTTACTTTTTAAAATAACTTCATTATATTATACTTACAAAATGAGTAACCTAAAAACGTTATATAGTGTAAGGGATGGGAGACATGGGCTGGCATCTCGACATGTACAGGACATGGTTCATTACTCCAGGAGGACAATGTAATTAAGGAATTAGGGTTTTGCTCTTTTTCAGTAACTGTCTTTTGTCTGATTTTAGACAGCCCCCAGGAAAATAAACCCTAAAGTTAAGCTCTGTATATATGTGAACATTTTTGGTATCAGCCACCAATCAGCCCAGGCTAGATATTTTAGACGTCTCAAACATGATTTGAAAGGGAACTGCGGCATACGTCGGTGTGATTTTTACAAGTCTTATATATCAAAATATATTTAAAAGGGGATGGAAAAAAAAGGTTTTAGACCAATTTTAAAGCATCTCTCTTTATAGAGCTGTATTTTGGAAGTGCTTTATGATACCAAATGTTTGCCAATCATTTTAACCGGACACAAGCAACGCTCGTTGCACCGCGTCTTTGGAATGTCTTCTAAAAACATCCTTTGTTTTACAAGCTGCATTTCACAAGGTAAGGCAATTTTTCACATCGGACGCAAACTATTTCCTAGGTGCTGTGAATTGCTCCCCTCCTTTCCTCCCTACTCTGTCGTCTCTGTGCTGTGAAGCGCATTTCTGTATCCCCAGAGGTCCGATCTGTTTAAGGCTATGGCTTTAAGATTCAAGGGACAAATGCCAGCGTGGTTTTGAATCCTGCTTCTGGTAAATATCTGTGCTCCGTTCACTCTGGGATTATTGGAGTACAATTCAAACTTTTAGAAAATTATTTGCCATGCTTTCGCGATGTATTTCCTTAGGGGCATCTGATTATTTAAAATGGGAGGTAATGGATGGAACAGGGCTTTTATAAGATATACAAAATATACATCCGAGGCTAGATTTTAAGACGTCTCAAACGTTCTTTAAAAGGTCCCTGTTGCCTATTATTTAACTGTGCGGGTGATTTTTAAATCCCTTAACTTTAAAAGTTACACACATAACTTGTTCTCCCGGCCGAGCATCTGCGCGACCGTGCGAGCTTGATGCGCTCTCCCGTTCCGGGTTAGGGTGGGGGGTTGACAAGCATGCGCTCGCAGAACACAGCAGGGGGGTGGGGGGTGTTTTTGTCAGCAGAGCTCCGGCCTCATACAGTTTGCAGCTATAGACGCGTGCCCGATCTCAGGGCCGTGCAGGGGGGCGCTGTCCGGCTCTCTCTCTGTCTACACAGAGCCTGTCAGTTTTGAGAGAGAGCAGGGGCTGCTAAAAGCCGGGCTACTTGATTTCTTTCTGTGTGGTGGAAAGCTTGAATCACCACTAAGGTGTTTTTTACTGCAGATTCTGTCTGTGAGATGGAAAAAAGCAGCTTGACTTAGTTTGAAGCAAAGATGAGATGTTTTAATTGCGTGTTCATCTTAAAATCGTAGATAGAACAAAATGCTTTGCTTTTTATGCCGGCCTTTCAGAACTGGCAGGGAAGTGTGGGGAGGCCGACCGTCAGGTGCTGCCTCACCCCAGGGGCCGAGGCAGGCCCTTCTGGCTGGCAGGGTACGGATGGGAACGTACTCGGTCTGGTGCAGGACGACTTTGGGCCATGTCTGATCTTGTGCTAGGGAGAGGGCTGGGGGCCGAGGCATGTCTGAACTTGTCGAGGTAAAGGCTGAGGGGGGCGGTTCAACGAGGGGGGCAGACATCCATCAAAAGGCCCTTGACAGTTTCCTGAACCAAT
>JANRMT010038937.1:7443-18341 GCA_026402145.1 Polypterus bichir lapradei | reverse complement strand
ATAGATAGATAGATAGATAGATAGATAGATAGATAGATAGATAGATAAAAGCTAAAATAGCAATACAATCTCATAGGTTATACCCCTAGGCCATATGGATCAGTAAGTATGCTGTGCTGGTTAATGCCTTGGCCTTTAACTGCTGAAGTGAGTTCAAATTCCACAAATGAAAATGTGTGACCATGAGCAAATCAGCTTACCTGCCTATGCTCGCACTGGAAAAGAAATAAAAAAGCACAGAAATGTAACCTATTGCAGACATGCTGTTACTTTTCTGTTAAGATGCCCCACTTGAAGAAGGTTTTTAATATAACTAGGTGACAGAATGGACTGAGCGGATGTTCTGACTCCATTCTAGTTATTTAATTTGGCCAGCAGGGGACACTGCAGGCTTGTGCTTACTTCTCAGATGGCTCTTCACGTCTTGTTCTGATTTTTGTCAAAGATACAAAGTGGAACACACAGGTTCAGTTTTTTCTTTGTATTTTGGGTGGTATCTATCTATCTATCTATCTATCTATCTATCTATCATTAAATAGTGCCTTTCATGTCTATCTATCTATCTGGAATATATACTCAGCAAAAAAAGAAACGTCCCCTGACTTTCAACTGTTTTTACTTTCAGTAGACTTAATGTGTAAATATTTGTATGAACACTAAAAGAGTCAACACTATAAGACATAAACTAAAAACGTTTCACAATGTGTCCCTGAATGAAGGGAGGCTCAAAATCAAAAGTACCAGTCAGTATCTGGTGTGGCCACCAGCTGCTTGAAGTACTGCAGTGCATCTCCTCCTCATGGACTGGACCAGATTTGTCAGTTCTTGCTGTGAGATGTTACCCCACTCTTCCACCAAGGCACCTGCAAGTTCCTGGACATTTCTGGGGGGAATGGCCCTAGCCCTCACCCTGCGATCCAACAGGTCCCAGACGTGCTCAATGGGATTGAGATCTGGGCTCTTCGCTGGCCATGGCAGAACACTGACATTGCTGTCATGCAGAAACTCACGCACTTTTTGCCACTCCTGTCTGGTCCAGCGAAGGTGGGTTTGTGCCCATAGGCGGCGTTGTTGCTGGTGATGTCTGGTAAGGACCTGCCTTACAACAGGCCTGCAAGCCCTCAGTCCAGCCTCTCTCAGCCTATTGTGGACAGTCTGAGCATTGATGGAGGGATTGTGTGTTCCTGGTGTGACTCGGGCAGTTGTTGTGACCATCCTGTACCTGTCACGCAGGTGTGATATTCGGATGTACCGATCCTGTGCAGGTGTTGTTACACGTGGTCTTCCACTGCGAGGATGATCAGCTGTCCTTCCTGTCTCCCTGTAGCGCTGTCTTAGGCATCTCACAGTGTGGACATGGCAATTTATTGCCCTAGCCACATCAGCAGTCCTCATGCCTCCCTGCAGCATGCCTAATGCACGTTCACGCAGATGAGCAGGGACCCTGGGCATCTTTCTTTGGGTGTTTTTCACAGTCGGTAGACAAGTCTCTTTAGTGTCCTGCGTTTTTAGAACTGTGACCTTAAATGCTTACTTTCTGTAAGCTGTTAAGGTCTTAACGACCATTCCACAGAGTGCATGTTAATTAATTGATTATGGTTAATTGAACATGCATGGAAAACAGTGTTTAAACAATTTACAATGAAGATCTGTAAAGTTATTTGGATTTTTAAAACATTATTGTTGAAATACACAGTCCTGAAAAAGGGACGTTTCTTTTTTTGCTAAGTATATATATTGTTTCTGCATATGTTTGTGTATATACAGTATATATACACGTGTGTGTATGCATGTATGTATGTATGTAAATATGGAAGCGAAGGTCTGTGATACGGTTTGCATATTAGCAGCTGGAGATTCACAAAGGGAGAAAAATGGATCACGTATCATAAAGTAGTCTTTATTCCTGAGTTTTCAACCCCTGCCAGGGGCCTTCATCAGAGGATAATGCTTAGACTTACAAGAATCAAAGGCAATATACAGCAAAATTAGGTGGGGGGGGCGGTTATTGGTCGTAACGTTTTATTTATTATGAATATGTTCTTCTTAAGTTTGCATATGGTAGGGTTATGTCCAAATGTCTGTTAATGGTGTTTTTGTCTGATAGCCATGATTAAGCCAGCTCTCTGGCACTTTTAGTACTGGCATGAAATCTTACTTGTGTATATATATATTGTAATGGACAGCCGGGTCCCATGCCCGGTTGGGATGACCCTGCTGTATATGGTCCGGGGGAGCAGCCATGGGCTCCTCAGTACCTCCCCCAGGACGCTTGGTGGCAGCCTCCCTGGTTGATGTTGCCTCAGTTTCCCGCAGGGTTTCATGGGAAATGGAGTTCTCCCCAACCCTGTGGGGGCCCGGGATGGCTGCCAGGGGGCGAGGCAGAGATAGTTAAGCCCAGCTGGTTTAATCATCGGCCCCACACAGGAGTGCAATTGGGAACAGGTGAGCAAGCACAAGGAGCACTCCCGGGAGGGCCATAAAAGGAGCCAGCAACCACCACTCTGGGCCAGAATCGGGAGGAGGAGGACGAGGTTGCCTGAGAGGAGTGGTGGTGCCAGTGGAAGGATTGCTGCATTTAAAGTAAGGTGCTTTGCGACTGTGTTATACCTGTGGGGTTCACGGGGAAGACGTGCCCCACAGGGGAAGAGTGTTTGGACTGTGTTTAAGTGTTTGGGACTGTGTTGGGCCTGTGGGACACGGGGAAGACGTGCGCCCACGGGTGAAGAGAAAATAAAAAGATTTCTGTTCAATTTACACGTGCCTCAGTGTGAATCTGTGCCGGGTCGGGCGCTTATATAGCGCCTTATTCACTATATATATATATATATATATGTGTGTGTGTATGGATAGGTATATAAATAAATAAATAAATATTGTGACAAGAAGAGACCTGAGACATTGTAAAGGTTTGGGGCAGCCACCTGTATAATGTGTTCCTGGCTGCAAAACTCAAAGGTTTGGTAGCAAGTAAAGTTTACAAGACAGAGTCCAAAACAGAACTGAATTGCAGAGGAAGGGAGTGAGGCTTTATAGGAAGTCAGGGGGAAGTGATGTCGTCCTCCGGGCCGGGATCGGAAGTGGCGTGTCCCGAGTCGAGGCAGTGGTTCCTGGTGGGATTTCCCGGGAAAGGTCTGCAGGGAACTTAGAAAGAGCGTTAGTGCACCCCGCCACCCCCTGGTATATACAAAACATAAGATTGTCAGACCTTGAAGTTGCCGTCCATCGTAATTTATTTAACTGCTCTGGCTCTACAAAAGTGTAAGAGACTGCTATTTGTTTTTCTTCTTCATTATTTCAGTATGGTAACCCAGAGCGTGCTGTTTACTGACTAACAGGCAGAAATGCCTCTTAAAAATGTGCAACTGCAGCCTGGTTGTTGAATTTGGCAGCTGGAAGCAGGTCCCCAGGAACGCTGTTTACAACGACACCGCAGATGGTTCCTGGCGTCTTTACTGCTTCTGATTACAGACCTACTAGAGGCACCGCTAGAATCCTGTCAGTTTGCTTACACAACCGACACGATGTGATAAGGAAGTGTAAATGTGCGGCTGACGTATAAAGCTGGTCAATGTGAAGTTAATGCCCAGGTGCATCTTGAAGAAAATGACACCTACCAGGGCCGAATGTTTCTACTGTTTCTTTCGAGAAGATTAATGGAAGTGATTTCATGAAAAGGCTAGCCTCTTAAACTGGAGTAAATACATAAGTAGTGGGATAACGGCAACAAGTCATATGAGGGGGTGGTATATGTGTGACTGCAGAGGAAATAAAATAAGAAGACCTGGCATGAAACTACAAATTAATTTCTCTAAAGGGATTACCAGCTCTGACTCAGTAGGACAGACTGGATAATCTTGACATCCCATCACTGGCTAACAGTCATGTGGCTTCAAACCTTCATCTTTACCTCCAGGTTTTCAATCACCTTAACCTTGTGGCTGTTGTGAATCTTTGTAAAGTCTCTGGTAATGTAGTAATGTATATATGTGTATGTGTGTGTGCGTATACACTCATAAATATACAGTATACACACTAGGGAGCTCTGCCCTGTGCTCGCTTCTCCGAAGAAGGAGATTCAGAAGGTGAGTACAAGATATCTGACTTCGATAGGTTAAGTTTAAGGTGTTGAACATTCATCCATGATGAGGTGCCAGAGAGACAGCTGGAGATTAGGGCTGAAAACTATGTGATTCAAGAGGGAAATGAGGTATCCTTGGCATAGAGGTGAGAGTAGAAGAAGCCATGAGAAGAAATGACACTAACTAAGGAATGAATGCAGAGATAAAAAGAGAAGTAGACTCCGCACTGATCCTTGAAGTGCACCTGTGGAGACGACAAAGAGTTAGAAAAGGAGACACAAAAAGGATTGGCCAGAAAGGTGGGACTTGAACCAATCCAAAGTAGACACAAGGATTTCAAGTTTTTAGAGGGAAGAGATGAGCAAGGGGTGGCACGGTGGTAGTGCTGCTGCCTCACAGTAAGGAGACCTGGGTTCACTCCCCGGGTCCTCCCTGCGTGGAGTTTGCATGTTCTCCCCATGTCTGCGTGGGTTTCCTCCCACAGTCCAAAGACATGCAGGCGAGGTGAATTGCTGATCCTAAATTGTCCCTAGTGTGTGCTTGGTGTGTGTGTGTTTGTCCTGTGGTGGGCTGGTGCCCTGCCCGGGATTTGTTCTTGCCATACGCCCTGGGATTGGCTCCAGAAGACTCCCATGACCCTGTGTTAGGATATAGCAGATTGGATAATGGATGGATGGATGGATGGAGATGAGCAAGGGTAAAGGTATCAAAAGCTGATGAAAGGTCAAGAAGGATAAGGACAGAGAAGAGATACAAGCAGGTCTTAAGAGTGTTTGCAACTGAACGCAGTGCAGAGTGCAGTCTTGATAGAGTGACCATGGTGGAATCCAGATTAAAGCAGATCTAGTAGGTTCTTGTGAGAGAGATAAGAGGATAGATGTTTGTGGACTATGCATTCTAGAATCTTGGACAGGAATGACAGAAGGAAGACAGGACGGTCATTCTCAATGGCAGATGAGTGGAGAGAGGGCTTCTTGAGAATCGAGATCACACGAGATTTCTTGAAATCAGTAGGGAAGATGCCAGTGCTCAGTGAGGCATTACAAAAAGAAGAGATGTAGGGGATCAAGGAAGAAGAGATGGACTGAAGAAGATGTGAAGGAACATCAAGTGCTTGGCCAGAAATTTCTGAGTCATTACAGGAGAGAAGAAGAAAAGAGAACCAGAGCACATAGGTGAAGCAGGGGATGGGTTAGGGGTCTTGAACTGGTTTTGGATGTTGGTGAATTTGGAAGTGAAGGAGGAAGTCAGAGAGTGTTCTGCCTTGTGCCTGAAACTACTGTGATAAGCCACAGCTCTCTCTAACCCTGTAACAGAAGAAGCTATTTGTGTCCGATGAGTGTATATGAATGAGCACACGAGTGTGACCTGTGATGGTAGGTTGACCTATCCAGGGATGGGCTCTTCTTTGAAGCCATTAATGCTCCAGCCTCTTTTACAAACAAAGACAGAAACAAGTTCATGAAACAGATAAACCAATTATATGAGTGGAAACGAAATCCATGTTCCATGACATAGTACTCCTCATTTCAAGGGGGTATGAATATGAACCCTGAAGAATTAGCTACTCTGGCACTTGCTTTTACTGCAATGTTCTTTGATTTACCAAATCGAAGTGGTGTGACTTGATTATAAGCTTTATGTTCTGGTGTCATGCAGTCGGCACATTTCAGAGCCGTAGGCATTTTGAAGGTTATGTGAATTACCTGGAGCTCCATGATTACATTTGAGATGATTATGTAATAATAGTGGCAATTGTAAAAAAAACTGTAGGACTTGTTCAGCTCCATTGGTGAATTTGTAAAGTTCCTCCTGATAATACTCTGCTTTGGAATTAGAGATTTCTAGGCTTATTTCTGTCACATGGACAGAATATCATTATGTATCAGCCAGGCTTATGTTTATATTCCTTTTCTGCATCGTCTGTGTTTGTTGTAAAGCTTTATGTTTCATGTGTTTTACAGTCATTGTATACTTTTTGTGAATACTGCTCTGTTTATTTATTATCTCTGTAGTGTGCCTCTGTGTTGTCTGATGTGATAAGAGAAATGTGCAGGACTGCAGTAACTACAGGGGGATAAAATTGATGAGCAACAGCATGAAGTTATGGGAAAGAGTAGTAGAGGCTCAGTTAAGAAGTGAGCTGATGATTAGTGAGCAGCAGTTCGGTTTCATGCCAAGAAAGAGCACCACAGATGTGATGTTTGCTCTGAGGATGTTGATGGGGAAGTTTAGAGAAGGCCAGAAGGAGTTACATTGCATCTTTGTGCAACTGTTGCAATTCAAAAAGCAGTGCTGATTTGGAAGGAGTGCACTAATCTGAAGGAGGACATTGTCATCAACACACTGTGGATGCTAGAGGCGCTGTTGCCCCGTTGAACCCGTCAGACAGACATCCAAGACACACTTTTAAAAGCACAAAGAAGATTTTAATAATTATATTCTTCAATAAAATGCCAAGCACCGCACAATCCACAATTCTCCAATAAGCAAAATACAGCAATAATAAATCAATACTACACAATCCTCCAACTCCCAGCAGCTCCGTCACACTCCCACCCAACTCCGGCTCGATCTGCTGGGGTTTCCCATTGTCCTTTTAAAGTCTCTGACCCAGAATTATTCTGTCTCCGGGTCAAACGCCTTCTTCAGGTGTCCTGGAAGTACTGCAGGTTTCCGTCCTCGTGACTTCTAAGTACTTCCGGGTTAACGTCACCATAATAGTTCCTGGGTTCTTGGTGAGCTCCCCCTGGTGGCACCCACGGCACCCAACAGGGCTGAAGAACTGGACTCCATGTCCCATGCTGCCCTGCGGGAATCTGGGGAACCATTTCCGTCCAAGGGAGCTGCCATCTAGCGTCCCGGGGAATGTATTACTCTAAAGAGGCTCTTTCTCTTGGTTGAGGGACATCCCAGCCATCACAACATACAACGTTTTCCATTTGTCTAAGAGTATGTCTCTTTGTCTCATCGTCAGGTTGTGTTTAGCTGTGTTCAATTTCCAAAAGGAAAAATTTTTCCTCATCTCTTTATACTGACAATCCAAGTATTTTGGATCGGACTTTGTCTCTCAGGCCAGGAGTTTTTCACAGTTATTCTCCTTTATTAGCTGCATGTATATTTAATATATTTTAGGACATTTAAAGAAATTATTTTTAACTTTTGAAACCAGGTACATTTCTTTGGGGTCCTGTTTAGGCCGGTGCCAGCCTGTTCATATTTGGGTTAGGCCTTTTTTGCAGTTCGATGGGCAATGAAGACTTCTTTTATGGATCTTTTACAGGCCTGACACCAGTTTCACAGTTTGTTTAACATTTTATTTTATTTATAACCTTTATTATTATGATGATGATTATTACATTTGTTTATCACTGCAATATGATGGCAGTTGCTGACATGTCTGTGTTCCAACCTGGGTCACAAGGTTTAACCCAACACTTTATGAAGAATGCGAGTGGCTCCCATCAGTGCACTCTTCTATGCTTTTGGGCTGTGTGGTGTCCTGGCTACTCCTGCAAATTCTTTCCATTTCTTAATTGTACCAAAATCCCTGACCACAACAGGCACAACTCTAATCTCATTGTCACACATTCTGCTGATCTTCATATCTGCTCTTTGAGATGGATGTTGATGTTGTTGTTGATGTTGTTGTTGTTGTTACCACCTACGACTGCCACATTAATCAGCAGACTTTACTTCTCCATCTTGTAATAGACCAGTGTATCTGGATGGTTAGCTGAAATGATTTGGTTGCACAGCCTTTTCCCACATGATTATAATAATAATAATAATCTCTCTATGATATAAAAAAATCCCAGGATGAGACAAGACTTTTTTCAAGAGATTTTTTCAAGTCCCGCGAGATGAGACTTTGGCCATGAGATTTTTTCAAGTCCCGCCCTCCTCTCAACCATAGTCAACCAAACACACGGTACTCTCACCTCTCATTCGTGTGAATGCTTTTGTCAGACACAGTTCCTGCACACTCAGTTCTTATACATTTTAATGTTTTCCTCACTTTAAGTTCCCAATTAAAGAAGTCGCATTATGTCCAAATCTTATTGAAGAATTTCATCACAAAGGGTTATCAACAGAAAAAATGAGTACACGGGCAATCCTAACACCGAGAAACGATGAAGTCAAACGAATTAACGCGAAAAATAACGATTGGTTACACAGCAAATTGGTTAAATGCGTATCAATAGACTCTGCTGAAACAGTTGGTGGAGATGGTGTGGAAGATGAAAGCATCAACTTATAATATCATGAAGAATATTTATAACCGTTAACACCGTCCAGTCTTCCACCGCATGAATTACTATAGAAAGAAGGATGTATCCAAGAAAGGTAATGTAGTAGATCTTCAGGGCCTAACATTAGACAATAAAGGAGATCTTAATGTGCCATTCCTGTTAGAATAGCTTTTGCAAAGACAATTAACAAATCTCAGAGCCAAACATTTGAAAAAGTCTTTTATTTAATAGAGAGAAAGAAATGAAATTCACTCACGGGCAGTTATACGTTGCATTGTCATGATGAAAGTCCAAACACGGAATCAAAATTCAATGCGATATTGATGAAAATTGAACTAAAAAAAAGTTTTACAGTAAAAGTGTAAATTCAAAAAGTATTTATGTGTTAATTTCACAGCCAAACAAAATGAAATTGTATTACGCAACAAATAACTCTAACGCAACAAAAAACATAATTTACATTCAAATTATTACGTTTTACTCTTTTTTAATATGGTTAACTACTTGCTGTAATGTAAAATAGTTCTATTATGCATATGTAACAATTCCCATGAAAATAAAAATCTGTTTAAATTGTACAATTGTACATATGTGAGCGGCAGAAGAGGCTAACGCATAGTGCAGGCACGGGGGTTGGCAAGCAAAGTGAGCAGGGGGCAAAGCCCCCTAGTAATATTAATAATAATAATGCATTATTTGGAGTCTTTCTATGTTCTGTGTCTAAACCGTAACCAAATTCGGCAGATGACAGCAACTTCAGAATACTAAAAAGATGGATTTAATTAAAACAGTAAGAGAAAGTGTGATTTGTGGGCTTTGGTGCATTGCAATAAAACCAAAACCAACAAATAGGAAAGCACCTTCCAGAAGCTCCTCCCCAACTCCCTGATAAGTCAATGAAGATGACAAGGCAGAGCAGGAGTGTCGGCTTCATCTCCTCAATCTGCTTCATGGCAAATCAAGAAGGGGTTACAATTTGTGGATTTGCTGGTCTTTGTCACTTACACAGGAGGTAAAACATTTGTATTGCTTTTTTGTAGGACACTGTCGATAGATATAACCGAGGGGAGACAGTGAGGCAACAACATAGCAAGGAGATAGTACAAATGTGCAAAAGTGCTTTTATTTAAAATAGTCAACAAAAAAAACAAAGTGTCCACAAAGTGCAGTGCTTCAAAGTCTTCAAATAAATAATCCATTAAAAGAAATGTGGAAGTTTAAAAATACAAAAACAAACAGTCCTTTAAAAACCAGAGGATAAAACTGTTGCTGGAAGCATTCTCAAATCAATATCAAGCCCCGTTCTCTTCTACACTAGCGTCTCACCTGCTTCTCCCGGTTGGGCTTTGCAACAGGTGAGACGCTCTTACTGCAGCTGCCCTTTCTCTCTCACACACACAGGTCTGGAGTCCTCCCGATCCTGGCTTCGGTCTGGCACTCATCCCAGGCCTGAGACTTGGACTCCTTGGTTTCCAGGACGCCCACACCAAGGACTTCACCTCCAAGCCTCCCGACTCCCGCCGCCACCCCGGCTTTACGCGGACAGTCTCTCCTTCTTTGGTCACTCCCGCTACATGATTGCTCAGCGGGAGCGACTTCTACTTCAACTCCTGGGTGTCAGCCTAACACCCAGACTTCCACGCAGCTGCCCACGAGCGCTCGTTCGCTCGCTCCCCTGCACCGACTTGCTTGCTCGCTTCCTGCTTCCTGTAACCTCCGTCTTTTCTCTTCCTTGTTCTTTTTTTAACTCTAACCCCTTTGTAACCGACTTGCGCTTCTATATATTGAGGGGGGACCATAGCAGCTGCAGCACATTAGTCACAGGAACAATCACGGATGTGGGCACTAGGTGAGAAATGCCCACACCGCAGATCGCCCTGCGGCTTGCTACGGCCCCCATGCCCCCTCATTAAGCCGCCACGAGCGCGGTGATTATTTATTTAAATAAAAACAACCTTTGATGAGCGAGCTGTGGACCCATAACACCACATACCCCCTGCTCGCTTTGCTCGCCAACCCCTGTGTTTGGTTAATGGGATATACAATTTTTATAGCTTTTTTTTTTCTTTGAAATTGTTTCAATTTCATTATTTGCACTTTTACTTGAAAGCTTCATTAAAAACAATATTTGGAATTACCTTTTCTTCAAGATCGCATTGAATTTTGATTCCGTTTTTGGAGACACATTGTGACAACACAATGTACAACTGCCCGTGAGTGAATATTGTTTCTGCTTCTCTAATAAATAATCCAACTTTTTCTAATGCTTGTCCCTGTGATTTGTTAATTGTTAGAGCAAAAGCTCTTCTCACAGTAAACTGTAAACATTTTAATACGAATGGCATATCAAGATCTCCTTTGGTGTGTAATGTTATTCGCGGAATATATACTACATTACCTTTCTTGTCACCTGTTAAAATTTGCATCGCTTCTCCGTGATCATAAATATACACCTGACCGAATTGTGTTTTCTTTGAAATTAATCTTGTCGTTATTTAACTATTGCAGGACCACAGATTCTCATAGCGTATGGTTCATTATTGTGTAAATCTACGTTTTGTGC
>JANRMT010038891.1:0-12386 GCA_026402145.1 Polypterus bichir lapradei | reverse complement strand
GAGATCAGGGGTGATCGCTAAAGTTTGCAAAAGCTGTGCTCTTTCAGTGACGTTTAAAATCCATTACCGGCAGTATCCTAGAATGCCTAAAATATAGACATTACCTGTTGCTTTGTAACATGTCTAGGAAGATTTTGAATGGTGTTTATACGATCGGTAGAGAGAGAGAGCTCTTGTTTCACAAGAAATGTCATGACCTGAATATTTCACAGTTGTTTGAATTAACTGCAGTTTTGTTTAGAAACTTAATGGCCATTTTCTGCTAAAATTAATAACAATTTCTGAGTATCCTGTGCACAATCTGCTTCCGTAGAACTACATAACATTATATCATCCACATACTGTATCAATACACTGTCTTTTTCCGGCCAAAAGCCTTCTAAATTTTGAGCAAGAGCTTGTCCAAATACAAAAGGGGCTTCAGTATATCCCTGAGGCATAACGGTCCATGTCCAACGGCGGTTTTGAAAAGTAAAGGCAAACCAGAATTGAGAGTCGGGGTGCACAGGGACAGAAAAATAAGCATTTGCAAGGTCAATAACAGAGAAATAACGGGCGGACGGGGGTATCGTAGAAAGAATAGTGGAAGGATTAGGAACAATAGGTGCCCTAGGAAAAACTGCAGAATTAACTTGTCGAAGATCTTGAACAAACCGCCATGAACCGTCAGCCTTTTGAACAGGTAAAATAGGGGAGTTGACTGGAGAATATTCAATTGAAATGATCGCTCCACGTTTCACGAGATCGGAATGCACGGCGGAGATGCCAGCCTCTGCTGCTGGAGACAGAGGATATTGGCGAGATGCGGGCAGAAGGATGATTTTGGGTAAATCACCAGTGGCCCACAGTGCGCTATCCTTCCATAATCATTTTTCCCCTGGGACCAAAATGCATCGGGAAGTGAGGAAAGCCAAGAGGGATATGAAGTCTGAAATGAAAATGTGTAGAGGGTGGGATGGCATAATGAACGGATAAATGGAAGGTCATCCCGAAGTAAAATCTTAGTTATCAAATGATCTGAAGTATCAAAAATACCCGGAGCAACGTGCAGCCAGTCCGTCCTATCGAAACATTGTCCCACCCATTCCCCAATTTCAACTCAGTGAATGGTGCTACATTTGGCTAAAGAAACATGGGGAACCGAACCTCCTAAATAGAAAATGCTTTGTGAATATGTGAGGTGCACCGGAGAAGCGGCTTGGGTGGATGTGAAAAACATGCAAGGGATATGAAGAGTCTCTGAGCTAGTGCTTGAAGAGAGAAAAGATCCTAACCAGGGTGTGTCCAATTCAGCCGGGAAATACTGGGCAGTGCAGTGAAAGGTGTTAGGGACTTGCAAGTGGGAAGAAAGACAGGAAAGAAAAGAGTGTAGGGCTTTAAGGAGAATGGTGTGTGAGGAGGGGTTCAGGGTCCAGGCTGCAAAAGAGGGCTTAGTGTGGGGGAAGGTGTGGCACAGGAGTTTAGGAATAGAACAGTAAAACCCTTGTTCAGTTAGAGAAATAGAGAGGGAGAGCTTTGTCATCAGATCCCTTCCTAACAGATTAACAGGGCAGAGCTGATATGACAAAAACCGGTGCATCAAAATGGAACCACTGGAAATGAAGCTGAACCCGAAGAGGTTTAGACAACAGCAAAACATGAGGTTGTCCAGAAGCAATAAGCACAGTCACTGTATCTTTCGAGGCAGACTAGAAAAGCAGTTTCAGTGCCATTCACCAGCAAAGTCAATAAAAGATCTGTGTCCGCATGGCGAGTGAGCAAAGGCAACTGAAGAGCATGGCTGGGGGTCCCTGTGAATTCATAGGACCAAGAAATATCCTCAGGTGCAGGTAAAGGAGGCGGGGGAGGAAGCTGATGTGGGCAATTGCGTCGGATGTGTCCTGTCTCACCGCACCTGTAACAAACATAAGGTGTCGGTGCTTGATCTAAGGGGTGAGGCGGCTGAGCCGACGAAGAATTCGGATTAGGAAGGAAAAATCCACGACCTCTCCCCTGGCCTCGCCCCTGTCCTCGGAAAAATCCACGTCCTCCACGTCCTCGGCCCCTGCCTGAGGCGGCTCCACCTGCATAATAATTCATTTGTGCCGCAATTAACTTAGTCTGAGCATCTGACTCTTTTTGCTTAGTTTGTCGTTCAGCATGTTCAGCGTGTCTTTTAACTTCATCAAAGGAGGCATTTTCCCATCCAACACAGGAAATGCGTACCTTATTTTGGATATCACTTCTGAGTCCTGACACAAAAGGAGGAACTGCTGCCTTGGCACGGTCATCTGGGCTTCCTAAACCAGAATGGTTTGTCATCAACTCCTGAATGCGGTGTGTCCATTCATCTACTGTCTCATCTTTCTTTTGTTTTGCAGCTGAAATAAGGGACCAGTCGGTGCCCTTTTTATATTTTGCATCTATTGCAGTTTTCACGTGTTCCCATTGGGCAAGGAAAGGACCCTCATTATTCTGTCCACGAGGCAATGCCTCATTCCACTGCCACTGTACTCCATTTTGCTGCCCATGATTGACAGTAGCCCACGTAGTGCCCAACTTTCTGCGTAGCACTTGGGTCCATTCAGCTGCACTGGGTTTATAGATGTTGTCTATTGCTGCACCTGTTCCACAAACTTCAACCCACCGATTACCTTAAGATCAGGCACTTCGGACACTACATCTTTCAGCTCTTGAATATCTCAGTTACAATGTATCATTACATTAGTGGGTTTGTTTCCTGGGGGTTGTGTGGGATCGTATTGGGGGTTAGGGACCTCAATTAAAGGGCATGAAAATGTGGGTACTAAAGGTTTTGGGGACTTAAACGGGGTAAGGTTTTCAGGGAACTTATCTCTGAGGGTCTTGCTTCTAGTACGTTGTGAAATGGAGGGCTTTTTGTGTGAGTTAGAAGAGCCTCCCATAGCCCCTAACAAGTGGCCATCAGTCTCATTATCCGGATGTGTAAGTGAGGAGGGGTCGCACTGATATTGTTCATCAAAGAAATCATCAGTAACTTGGGCATCGGTAACCATAGGAGCTGTTGGGGCAATGAGTGAATGTGGCGGTGGAAGGGGTTGTGGGTAAAGTGCTGGGGAAGAAAGCACAGGATATAAAGGGTCTTTTTTTATCACTCATTTTCCTCCTTCCTTCAGAGTGGGGTCCTGTATCAGCCTGCACTTTCTGTAAAGCTATAAGCAGCTTTACCTTTCTATTCTTAAGTTCAGCAACTTAAAGCTCATTCCGTTTCTGTGCCGCTTCCAACGTACGGCCTTTAATAACCAATTCCCATCTGTCATGCATATCCATCCGATAAGGACCTCCATTACAACAACCCTGTGTATTTCTGCACAGTATTTTTCTAATGTCCTGTATCTCATTCATATCTCCGGTTCCTTCCACTATGCCATCTACCCGCACTGTCCTTATTCCACTTTCTACATGCCTTTTTAAAATCTAATCCTGTCTTCTTTTCAATGAGCTTTCTAGGGGACCCGCCTTTCGATCCCGACAGCGCACTAGGAACCCGGCATTCCTCCGAAAATAATCCTTCTATTGTTAGGGTTTTAGGACCATGGGGGGACTGTTTGACTGGCTTGCTGATTGTTTTTCCCATAGTGAGTGGCAGGATCTCAGCAGAAAGTGACTCAGCCCTCGATAAACCCCGTTCCACCCGCCGTCCGCTCCTATTCCCGGATTACAGCTTCAGGTGACTTCGTGTCCGTTTATTCGCATCAGCAGAATCCTACATCAATACGCCCCGTGGAGTCCGGGATATGGAGGTTTTAACCCCGATCCCTTCATCAGACGGTTTGTATGCGTCAATCTGCCAGGGTATTGTCTCCATCACCTTAGCAACCCGTTGAAACAAGAGTATGACCAGACAGCGGATGAAAAACTCGACCTCCCGTTTATTAGACACACATTCTCTAAATACGCCCTTTCACCCCCGTTCCTCACATTATTATAGGAGCGTGCCACTCGACCCTTTTCTAATCCTTTCCACAAGGGTGACTAGCTAACATTCACACTGTGCCGTTTTCCGTAGGGTCCCAAAGCCACTTTCCGTGAGCCCCTAGAACCCTCCTATGTATTTTCCATACAGTATGCTTTCTTTTATTTTTCCTTTCGTATTATTTCCAGCACACCAGTCAAACTCAACTAAAAGGAATCCCCCGATATACTCACCGCGACGCCGTCCACCTGCCTGGAAATGCCCGTCAAGTCTTGCCTCGTCTCGGCTAGGAGGAGGTCAGGGACTCCCCACGCAGGAAACGCCCAAGGCAGGCCAATCCTACAGTTACCGAAGCTGGACCCGACCCGGCCGGAATCGGCTCCACCACGGTCCTCTGGACGATCCTGCATGAGGAGCCGTCTGCCGTCTCCTGCCCCACGTTGGGCGCCAAAACTGTGGACGAAAACTCAGACCAGACAGCAGGTGCGGTTATAAAGCAGCTTTATTTTTCAGAGTCACGGTGAGAAGAGTTTCAGAAAAGCAGACAATCAAATATACATGACAGCGTCAGGGCTCTTCTGAACCCCGTCTGTTGGGTGGGGTCCTATTTTATACCCCTAGAATGCGTGATTTAATATCATTATGAAATGCAACAGTCAACACGTTTATTATACACAATCCTTGAGCCCCTTTAACGTCCCTTGTAAAACCTGATTTCTTGGCTCCTTTTGTTATGGCGTTCAGATGTAAGCTAAGGGAAACGTGATAAGGCAGACTCATGTGTGGACTGCTCAGACCTTGAGTCCTTTGCACAAATATTTTTCTGTTTGCTAAAACAAGGCATGCTATTACATGGTTTTGTAAAGCTTACTTCTCAGACATGAATTAGTACAAGGGAACGAAGAGAACATTCGTCTTCCACATCTGTCAGACACATGAAACTTCATAAATTAAGGTGATACCTGGTACAATAAAATGTACTTGACTTTTCATTGTTTTGATCCGGCTTTGAAAATAATAAAAAGAAACATTTAATAAGCAGAAATATAAATTTTATGTGTACAACTTAGAGCTGCAAAAGTGGTTATTAATTATCAGTTGGACAGATTTTTGCTTACCCAAAAGAAAAGAAGTGCCCTTTCAAAGATATGCAGTAGCTCTTGTGTCCAGTTTACTCTTCCTTGTATTATTTCCAAACCAATCACCTTCTACCTATAAGGCTAGGAATGGGAGGGAAGGCACAGATTTTTAAAGTTCATTATGAAACATACTTTGCTACCTGTCGTGCAGCATTTCCCTTCTGACGGCGCCAGATTCGCTGAGGAATAAGTGTATGGGGTTCGGAGGAGAGTACTATGGGTGTCAGCGGACAGGCAGTAGCCATCTGAACCCAGGTTAAGTGAATGAGTGCACCTGTCAGCGGGCATCTCCTCATGCTGCAAGGCTCTGATGGAATAAGCTGAGGAGATACCTTACAATAAGACACAAGTCTGAGATTTTAACTTTGTTTTATTGGCTTATTTATTGAATTTTAACCTCCATGTTTCACTTTGCTTTTATTTGATTATTTATTGACATATGGAAGATCTTCCACTGCACTTTCGAACACTTTTGATTGGTTTTAGTAAAAACACTTGGCACATTTGCACCAAGCCCTTGCTGACAGTGTGTATCCTTATTTGCCTGGCTCATCTCAGTTTACGACTATCATCGGTTCCAGGTTCGAGATGCTCCCGGAAGCACCAGGGAGCACGGAGCTGACCTGAACTGTCACAGTCTATTTCCAGATTGTTGTTTACATGAGTGGAGCTGTGACTTCCCACAACAACTTAGATACCAGACCATATATGACATATCATAAGGTCCTGTCATATTACACCTTTTTCCACCAATTTACAGCTGCAGACTTCTTTTACATAACCTTTCCAAGTCAGAGATAGTTGCAGGTCACTCATGTGACCAGTCCATCATGACTGAATGGAAGAGGGATTAAAAAAGGCTGAACTAGTCATACCTGGAAAGCCATTATACAGCACCAGTGCTTTTGGCTGAACTAGCCATGCCTAGAAAGCCTTTTTACAGCACCAGCAGTGTCAGGCAGTGATTTAGTTGTGGTTAACATTCGGCGAGCTGTAGGAAAAGCTTGGGTTGCTACTGGAAGAGATGTTGGTGAGGTCAGCAGGGAGTGCTTACCCTGTGATCTCAACTGATGACAGACATCCATTGCATGTAGAACTTCATTAAATCAGGTAGGATAGTCGCTTTGAAAACCCACACAAATCGCTCCAGAAATTAATTTCTTCCTAGTGCTATGTGACTTTTTAATAAGGAATATTGGAGAAAACAGTAGAGATTTAATATGTGTCTGCTATAACCATTTTTGTGTATCAAACTTCCTTACCTTAACCTGTCTTGTCTCTCTTTGTTTGTTTTATTTCATGCTGTCTGTTATTAGATGCAACTTGTAAGGCAAATTTCATGTTCTTTTATGTAAACATGACTAAGTAAAGAAACCTTGGTCTGTGGGGGAATCCCAATGTCCCAGTGCAGTAACAAGAGGTATTGTAAAAATAGTGCCATCCTTTGGATGAGACATAAAACCGAATTGCTGACTCTCCATGGTCATTAAAGATCCCTGGGCATCTTTTGAAAATGATAGGGTGTTTCCTGGATAAATTACCCACCATGACATTGTCCATTCTGGCCCCTTAATAAGTTTGTGGTGAGCATGCTGGTGCAAAAATAGCTGCAGTCACATCATTCAGGTAGATGCAGCACATTTGATGTGGTTGAAGTGGTTTCACTATTGTCTTTATAAAGCACTTTGAGCATCTAGAAAAACACAATATAAATGTATGTTTCTACTACAATACCTAAACTTGGATAATTCAATTCTCATTAGTTTTAGTGCTTACTGTAGCTGATGCTAACTTAAAATGTTTCCAGCAACACTCCCTTTTTATCAATGATACATTTCTATAAATCTACAGATTGTAAAAGTCATGGAAAGATTATATACTGTATTAATTGGCTATGTGGGAGGCACAAGCTTCAGCCATTGGCAGGATAAACAGGGAGATTTAATGACAGAAAACTACAGTAAGGAGAACAGAATAGAAATTCAGTTTCTGATTTGGCCAGGGTAGTATCATTCTTTTAATATACATTATTAAAAGAATTAATAATTAATAAATAATTGTTAAATTAAAGCTCACAATACTTTCTCATAATCTCATAACTTTATGGATTAGGTTGTTGGCTTACATCACTCAGTACTGATCAGTGGAGAGTTAACTATAGATCATGCTCCATATGTAGTTATTTATTTCGGTTTATGAAATTTTGCTTAAAGGTCCTGTTGCTAAACAGAACTGCAGCCTTTTAGCTTGAGGATGATTTTGGAATACTTGACACAAATACATATTACACAAATAATTTGTCATACCTTTTGCTGTGTTGAGTTTTTTATGGTATTTTATAGAACTAAAACAGAACAGTGGGAGAACCAAGGGATCTGTATTACCCATCAATTTATTTTTTTACTCTTTTAAGAAATTGTCTTTTTTTAGTTTATAGTGTAGAACCTGTATAGCTTTCTTATTATGGAAGTGACCATCAGCTGTCTAAAACCTATTAAGCTGTAATATATGCTGATTTAAAAACTGATTGTCGTATCATGCCTGCATACTAGTTGGTAACAGATTTTCTTCCCTGGACAATTGTCAACAAGCCATTTTGGTGGAGGCTAATGTATTTAAAATACTGTATTGTATATACCTGGATCACATGGGGAGCATGCAGCACATGGCTCCTAATCAGACAAATTCTTTGACAAGGAAACATAAGCAAAAGAAGCTGATGCATTTGATAAATCTACCTCTGCAAAAGCAGCTGCAATGTCTGTTTAATTAATCCCATAGCTCATCTCTTAGTATGGGGCTTAAGTCTCTAGGAAGTTTAATCCTGTTAAAATATATAATTGGAAGGCAGCAAACAGTTCTGGTCCTCTAAGCCCTTACAATAAATTGAAAATTTAAGAGGCACACACCATATTTTGGCTTTCTCCCATTTCTTAATGCTCACAAGGTGGAATCGTCTTTCCAGCCTTCTTCATTAGTTTAGGACACAACAGGATATGAAACCAGCTGCTGAGAATCACTGAATTGTCTTCTGATGATGAGGATGTCACTGAGTTTTACTGAACTTCAGCTGTCTGAGTAGGAACGTTCTCTGTTTTATAGAGCCATTGCCAAGTTTACAGTGTTTACAGTCTTCTCACAATTCTATTTTGAGGTCAAAATAAAGTGTGAGATTGCAAGCTTAAAAAGGGTCCTGTCAGAAATGTTGATCACCACATTATTATATTTGATCATCGCATTATTATATTCAGCACAAGGTGCTACCTTCCTGAAAATCCAGTCCTTTTACTGTGTAATACAGTTAAATGCTTTTCTTAATATCTGCTCCACCTAAAAAAAATAAAATAGTAAAGTGAAACCAAACACAATGAAAATCTGTACCAAACTTCTTTTAATGCTTTTAAAACTAAAAGAAAGCTGTGTTGTCACTATATTAAATTGTGTCCAGCAAACAACATTATCTCTCTCTCTGGGAAATCAATCATTTTATTCAGCAGTACAATTACATGCATTTTACAAATGCACCTCTACCCCTAGTAAAGGAAAAAAAAAAAGTGCTATGAAACTATGCACTATGAAATAATCAGCCCTGACACACAAAAAAAAAGAATTGGGGCAGCCACCCGCATACTTGAGCCTGGCTGGAAAAGCACAAAATAAGACTCACAGTTGTGTACAGGTTTGAGTCCAAAACAGAACTCATCAACTGAAGGTAGTTGGCAGGGTTTTAAGACAGATAAGGGGAAGTGATATCATCAAAACAGGAACCAGAAGTGAAGTCATCGGACACAGGCAGTATTTCCCATGTTTGGCCTGCAGAGATAATAGAGAGAATTATTGCACTCTGCCACCCCCTGGAAACTGCCCACTTTTGAAACCTTTAGCTGCCTCCCATGCTCTTCGGCTTATCCGAGATCGGGTCGCAGGGGCAGCAGCTTGAGCAGAGATGCCCAGACTTCCCTTTCCTCGGCCACTTCTTCTAGCTCTTCCGGGGGAATCCCAAGGCGTTCCCAGGCCAGCCGGGAGACATAGTCCCTCCAGCGTGTCCTGGGTCTTCCCCGGGACCTCCACCCCTCACCAGGGGGGCTTCCAGGAGGCATCCTGATCAGATGCCCGAGCCACCTCATCTGACTCCTCTCGATGCGGATGAGCAGCAGCTCTAATCTGAGCCCCTCCTGGATGACTGAGCTTCTCACCTTATCTTTAAGGGAAAGCCCAGACACCCTGTGGAGGAAACTCATTTCAGCCACTTGTATTTGCGATCTCGTTCTTTCAGTCACTACCCATAGCTCATGACCATAGGTGAGGGTAGGAACATAGATCAACTGGTAAATTGAGAGCTTTGCCTTACGGCTCAGCTCCTTTTTCACCATGACAGACCGATGCAGAGCCCACATCACTGCGGACGCAGCACCGATCTGCCTGTCGATCTCACGCTCTATTCTTCCCTCTATTCTTCCCTCACTCGTGAACAAGACCCCGAGATACTTGAACTCCTCCACTTGGGGCAGGATCTCGCTCCCAACACTGAGGGGACACTCCACCCTTTTTCGGCTGAGGACCATGGTCTTGTATTTGGAGGTGCAGATTCCCATCCCAGCAGCTTCACACTCAGCTGCGAACCGATCCAGAGAGAGCTAAATATCACGGCCTGATGAAGCAAACGGGACAACATCATCTGCAAAAAGAAGTGAACTAATCCTGAGTCCACCAAACCGGAGCCCCTCAATGTCCTGGCTGTGCCTAGAAATTCTGTCCATAAAAGTTATGAACAGAATCGGTGACAAAGGGCAGCCCTGGCAGAGTCTATCTCTCACTTGAAACGGGTTCGACTTACTGCCGGCAATGCAGACCAAACTCTGACACCGGTTGTACAGGGAACGAACAGCCCTTATCTGGGGGTCAATTACCCCATACTCCCAGAGCACCCCCCACAGGATTCCCCGAGGGACACGGTCGAACGCCTTTTCCAAGTCAACAAAACACATGTAGATTGGTTGGGCAAACTCCCATGCACCCTCCAGGACCCTGTTAAGGGTGTAGAGCTGGTCCACTGTTCTACGACCAGGAAGAAAACCACACTGTTCCTCCTGAATCTGAGGTTAAACTATCTGATGGACCCTCCTCTTCAGGACCCCCGAATAGACTTTTCCAGGGAGGTTGAGGAGTGTGATCCCTCTGTAGATGGAACACACCCTCCGGTCCCCCTTCTTAAAGAGGGGGACCACCAACCCAGTCTGCCAATCCAGAGGCACTGTCCACTGATGTCCATGTGATGTTGCAGAGGCATGTCAACCAAGACAGTCCTACAACATTCAGAGCCTTGAGGAGCTCCTGGCATATCTCATCCACCCCCGGGCCCTGCCACCAAGGAGTTTTTTGACCACCTTGTGGCGCTTTTCCACTGCATAGTACAGCATGACATGGTTCAGTTCAGCTCACTTTTGGGGGGTTTTCCACTGGGAACAGTACCTGGTACCTGGTCCTTTTTTTAGTACCACCTCAGCCGAGGTTCCAAGCGCGCCGAACCGTTACCAAAACGTGACGTGTAAACTCTGCTGGTCACTGATTGGCCGGAGAAAATCATCATTACTGCGTCACTGAACTTGCAACACAAGACACAACAGACCCGCTAGATTTTTAGCACAGCCAGCGAAGGTTCGGACGCACCATTTTGTTTTAACCAAAAATGGCTGTTTCGTGGTCTATTGAGGAAGTACAGACGTTCCTCTCGTTGGTAGCCGAGGAGCGGATCCAGCGAGAGCTGGATGGGGCGACGCGGAATGAAAACGTTTTTCAGGAGGTCGCTAAGCTCTTGGGCGCACACGGCTACCATCGGACTTACAAACAGTGTAGGGACAAGTTAAAAAAAATGAAGAGCGACTACAGGAGTATAAAGGACCACAACAGCCGGAGTGGTTCAAACAGGCGCTCGTGGAAGTGGTAGAGGCGACGCAACTATAACGACACGTGAATAATCCCGCCCACTCTAAAGCGGTACTAAACTGCAGTCGAAACGCAATCCAAGCCGAACTGAGCCGAACCAAGGTGAGCTGTACTGAACCGTGCTGTGCCGTACTGTGCAGTGGAAAAGCGCCATTGGTGACCTCAGTCCCAGAGATGGGGGAGCCCACCTCCGAGTCCCCAGGCTCTGCTTCCTCATTGGAAGGCATGTTAGTGGGATTGAGGAGGTCTTCGAAGTACTCCTCCCACCGACCCACAACGTCCCGAGTCGAAGTCAGCAGAGCACCATCCCCACCATATATAGTGTTGACACTGCACTGCTTCCCCCTCTTGAGACGCCGGATGGTGGTCCAGAATCTCTTCGAAGCCGTCCGAAAGTCATTCTCCATGGCCTCCACAAACTCCTCCCATGCCTGAGTTTTTGCCTCAGCAACCACCGAAGCCGCATTCCGCTTGGCCTGCCGGTACCTATCAGCTGCCTCCAGAGTCCCAAAGGACAAAAGAGTCCTGTAGGACTCCTTCTTCAGCTTGACGGCATCCCTTACCACCGGTGTTCACCAACGGGTTCGGGGAATGCCGCCACAGCAGGCACCGACGACCTTACGGCCACAGCTCCAGTCAACCGCCTCAACAACAGAGGCACGGAACATGGCACATTCAGACTCAATGTCCCCCACCTCCCTTGGGACATGGTTGAAGTTCTGCCGGAGGTGGGAGTTGTAGCTGCTTCTGACAGGGTACTCTGCCAGACGTTCCCAGCAGACCCTCACAATACGTTTGGGCCTACCAGGCCCGACCGGCATCCTCCCCCACCATCGAAGCCAACTCACCACCAGGTGGTGATCAGTTGACAGCTCCGCCCCTCTCTACAACCGAGTGTCCAAGATATGTGGCCGCAAGTCCGACAACACGACCACAAAGTCGATCATCGAACTGAGGCAGCACTTGTCATGTTTTAATGCTGATGGTCATTAAGTAACTAAGATTGGAATAGTTTTTTTAGTGTCTTAATTCTTTTGTTCACTGACAGTCTTATCATTTATATATTTACTATACGCACACACACACACACACACATATATATAGTTACTAGCAGATTACCCAGTGGCTTCGCTCACTGAGTGGAAAGGAAAAAGTTGTGGCTCTCATGAAGCAACGGCATTAATGACCCAATTCTATGATAGACTAGCAAAATACCCGCGCTTCGCAGCGGAGAAGTAGTGTGTTAAAGAAGTAATGAAAAAGAAAAGGAAACATTTTAATAATAACGTAACATGATTGACAATGTAATTGTTTTGTCACTGTTGTAAGTGATGAGTGTTGCTGTCATATATATATATATATATATA
>JANRMT010038878.1:686-10726 GCA_026402145.1 Polypterus bichir lapradei | reverse complement strand
CACCAGCAATAAATACGTACAATGCAAGAAAAATAGTATACAGTAAATGTGTGTACAGTGACACTAAACGTACATACATGTACTAAGCACTGTAAGAAGAAAATTAATTATGGTTACTCACCAACAATGACACGATGACTTGTCCGATCACGATGAGTTTAATTTTACTGTACAACAAAGGAGAGCGTTACAGCCCTTGTAAAGGAGCCACTTCAGGCGATTGTGTAGCACTGCCGTTGTTCTTCTTCTGGCAGTCTTCAATCCAAATCCCTAAAGCAGATTCCATCCAGACTACTGCCTTATTACATCCACTTACAACTCGTTTTGCACCCTGGTTAAAAGGATGCTGCAGCCGTAGATCTTATATTCCTTTCCTACTTTTTAAATAAAAAAAATCGTAGCCTTCAACAAATCCAAAACGTTTACCTTTTCGGCAATCGTTAACATCTTCTTCTTGCACTTGGGCACGGCCCCTGAAGCAGTAGCAGATTGTTTTGGAGCCATAATGAAGGGTTTGACTATGCGCAAAGATAAACACTAAAAGATAAGAGCACAAAGATAAACACTAAAAGATAAGAGCACAAAGATAAAGATAAAGATAAACACTAAAAGATAAGAGCACAACTCTTTACACAGCAAAACACGTTGATGCTGAATGAGCGAAACGAGACTTCCTGGTTAACACTGCATTCAGCACGCAGGAGCTCAACTGCGTGCTCTGATTGGTTAGCTTATCAGTCAGGAGAACTTAACTGCGTGCTCTGATTGGTTAGCTTCTCAGCCATCCGCCAATAGCGTCCCTTGTATGAAATCAACTGGGCAAACCAACTGAGGAAGCATATACAGGAAGTAAAAAGACACATTGTCCGCAGAACCCGCGAAGCAGCGAAAAATCCGCGTTATATATTTAGTTATGCTTTCATATAAAATCCGCGATAGAGTGAAGCCGCGAAAGTCGAAGCGCGATATAGCGAGGGATTACTGTATATATATATACACACACACACATATATATACTAGCTGTGTAAGCCTGTGCTGTAAAAAGCCCAGGGTCCTAGAAACTATTGCAATCATCAGAAAAAAAATTTTTAATGTAGAGATGACAGGTAATTAAAAGGAAATACTCTGGGCATCTCTCTCCTAGGAGGTTTTGTTTTGCAGATGTGCTCACCTCACTTGTGTATTAGCGGTGGGAGGAAAAGTAAAAGGGATTCTGTTTTGCCGACGGTAGCAGCTAAGTGACTTTGTCACTTTTCTGAGGTTTTGTTTCGCTGACGTGCTGGCCTCGCTTGTGTTATTAGCGGTTAAGCGAGTTTTCTGTTTCCTTGGAGGTAGAACCGTTACCCCGACTCCACCTCTCTCTTCCAGGCCGGAGAGACAGACACACACACTTTCCTGCGTAGATGTTTATATATAAGATATGCACACATCTGTGTTAAGGTGTTAAGTATTAACATTACTTCATTGTTATTGTTTGCTCAAATTGTAATTAAAATGCTATTACAAGACAACTGAATGTTTTGTTGTTTAAACAGAATCTAGCATATGAGAGGAAGATCAATAATGTTTAAAAAAGTAAGCCTGGTACAAAATACAATATAGTTAATTATTATAATTATAATTAAACTCAATTTTAATTACAAAAACTGTAAGAATTATTTTATTAATCTAGGTGCCTCTAACTGGAAAATAAATATACTAGGCCCCTTTTTGTATTGAGAAGTATTAAAATACTGTACAAGTGACAGAACAATTAATTAAGAGTTAAGATTTTAAGGAGGCATGGTGGCTACATAGTTACTCCCTCACACCTTCAGAGTTCTGGGTTCAGATTATGACCTGTCTAGGTATGGTTAACATGCTCATCTCGTACCCATGTGAGGTTTGTCTCCAGGAACTCCAGGTTCTTCCCCAATCCAAAGAAATGAAGTTTAGACAGTTATAAATTGGCTGAGTATGAGGGAGTGCAAGTATGTGCATGAGTCCCTGCTGGGATTTTCATGATCTTGTTTGGAATAAACAGTTTTGTCCGGTATATCTATGTTTAGATTTTTTCAGACATTTTGTGCTCAATGTTTTAAAGAATTAGAATCTAATGTATCATATTTTAAACGGATCATTATGCTAACAGTCACTATACTGTATAAGTTCATGTGAAATAACATTGCATTCTTGGCCTGTGGGTGACCCTGCATTATGGTTAGAAATTTTGCGTCATTGTACAATTAGGCGACGTAGTGAAAGTCCTTTACTTGTGCCTGCACAGAAGATACTGCTTACAGTTGCACCTGCTATTTGCCTCTTGCAGTTTATCCTGTGAAGACCTCCTAAAATGTTAGCAACCATATTGTGTCACATACTGAATTGCAAAATACAGTATATGTTTGAGGAATGATTTCTGGATCATTTCAGGTTTATGGTGCTGTTCTATTAGGTGAGACTAAAGCCCCTTTCTGGAGGGTCATACTAAAAGCAATGGTTTCTTTCCCTAGACACAGTTTTGAGGATAAAAATACCAATGGCATTTGCTGTCAGCCAAGGTTGGGGTGATATGCCACAAATGCATTATGGGCCACTGCAATAATAAAACATAAGGAAAATGCAAGAAAGTTAGAGACAGACTGATAAGAGATGAAAAACCTGGTCTGGACCATTATATGGCACCCAAGAAGGCTTTAAGTAGTTTTTCTGCTACTATTAATACCTGACTAAAACCATATTTACTGGGATTTCCTCTGGTGTGTAGTGTCAAATTTGTATCTACTCAAAGATCATACAATTTAGTTCAATAACCAAACGTCTGAGAAAGATATCAGGAGATTTCAGGCTAGGGAAGGGAAAGACTTTTTGATAAATTAGACGGACATCTGCTTTGCAGTGTGCCCATAGGCTACCAGAAGACACAATTATGTGGTGATTATGAAACTTGACTGCACTGATGACCTTGGAGCAGTCAGACAGTAGAGAGATGACAAAGTGTAAGTCTGGTCAGAATAGAAGTAAATGCAAGAGTGAAATTTCAATGTGGAACAAAGGTGAACGTCTCTGGTATAAATGGAGTACCTAGCATCTTTAATTTAAGCGTAAAGAGGTGTATAGAGGTTTGATTCATTTCTAGTGTGTGCCTTTCAGTTCTCCCATATATGCGTGAAAATAAAACTGCAATGAAAACAAAGAACTATTTTGATTGATTAAAGATGGTGGTATCTCTTTATACATGTTCAAGGAGCAAAGCTGTGGGCCAGACTGTCATAATAGTGTATAATCCACACTTTCTGAAATGACAGTTTGAATATCTCTGCGATTAACCTCAAAGAGGCAAATGAGAATATTGTTATGTAAATAAAAAGTATAATCATATATCCAGGCTCAGTGAAGAATGGATAATGGCTGTCAAATTATAGCACATTCCAATATCCTACTTTTGTGGCATGTAGTGTGATAGCTGTGTAGTACTTCATAAACATCCTTCTCTTATTCTTGATCTGTTAAGCATGCCCATTTTCTCTCCGAAATCTAGAAGGAAATAGTCTTGTACATTATGCAAGCTATCATGTGCATGTGTACTTTCCATCAAATGTTTTTTTAACATATGTGAAGAAGTGGAATCTCCCAGAAGTAACAGGGACTACTAAGGAGGTACTGAAGTGTTTTAGAAATTGTAGAGGCAGAAGTATTGCTTAGATTAAAGAGGCTGAAATCAAACATATCACCAGGACCAGGTAATGTTTATTCTCAAGTGCTTAAGAAGATTAGTGAGTACATTTATAAAACATTCACACGCATTTTTAGAAAACCACTTTGCAATGGGGAAATTCCTAAAACCTTAAACAAACCTGGTACAATGACAACATTGCTAAAAGCATCCATGAAAAAAAGAAAAAAATCTCATGTTGCATAATGCACATCAGTCACCGGGTCATTTTGCTCAAAATGTGCAACACGAATGCTTTTTTGCTAAAATATGTTTAAATATTTATTGCCAGAATTACAAGCACATACATAAACAGAGACTGACAGGAGTGACTTTTTGAATTAACCAACTGATGACGGGGAAAGGTGGGTCCACTAAGGGATGGCTGAAACAAAAGAAATGGTAGATTCTGGAATAGTCAAGTCAAAGTCCAAATATGAATCCCACTGACATGCTGCGAGAAGATTCAAAATGGTTGTTCATGCAAGACACCCCTTAAACTTTAAACAGGTGAAAGTATTCTGCCAGGAGAAGTGGGAAAAACTTTCTCACAGTTGCTGTCAGAGATTGGTAGACAGGTATAGGAAATGCCTACTTGAGGTTGTTTCTGGCAAAGGAAGCAATTCCAGTTATTAGAGTCAGAAGACTAAGGAGAGGCCATGTTTTTTCTCTGGAAATTTTTAGCACTGTGCAACCTTCAAGCTTCCCAAAACATTCAGGTTCAATTACAAGTTTCAAAAAACATAATCGGTACATGGTGGCTCCTCTTTACTGCCATTCTAACCTGACACTGTTCATAGAAGTCAATGAAGATGCTAAAGTGTGGGAAGACCACTTCATCTTTTATTCCATTACTACTTCCACTCTTTTTCTTAACTCATGGTTGTGTATTTTACTGATATGTTAAAAAAACTAAAAAATGTACTTTTATTTCCATAGCATTTATGCAATTTATATTTCAGCTTGAGGATTTATTATCTTCTCAGAATCTTTCTGATCTGTTTCACTAATTAGCAACATATAGTACATTCTTTGTAGTTATTTTTAAATCTTTTTCTTTTCTTGCTATAGGAACACAATGAACATACCTAAATTAAAGGGCATTTAAGATATGAAGGTTTCAAGCACACCTCAGATGTTAAACAAAACCAAAGCAAAGATCAATGATTTATGTTATGAATTCTGTAAAAAAAGAGTTTAGTTTAATAGTTCTGTCTTTATTTTCTAAATATATTCTTTAAGAAGAAATAATATAAAAGATAATCTTAAAGTAATGGTATTTTAATTTGGCCTTTATATTTTTTCTTTCCTTTTCCAACTCTTTCATAAGCACTACATATATTCTAATTTAAATGTTGTAATTTAATTTGACAACCCACTAGCCTTGCTTTTAACTAATGCACATTTGGAATAAAACTTCACCCGCTAAATCTTTTAAAGTTTCAATTTCCCTGAGAAAGAGAAAAGGTGATGATTCAAGGTCAGTTGATTTTAGCTCAGTTTATAACCATAGCCTGCAAAAAATGTGATCAGACACTTGTGACCTCCAGATTCCATTGTTCAAAAACACACAATGTGCTTTTGATCAATAGCATAACCTTTTTTATACATTCTGTAAGGTCAGCATATGTTTTATATCCAACAGAAAAATATTAGTTGGCTGGTGCCAGCAAAAGATCAGTTTTGACATATCATATTTCCATTTCCTATGAGACTCAAGAAAGTCCTAACAAATATACTTTACTTAGCCTTGTGAGTGGATGGATGATGCCTTTTTTTCTATAGTATCACACATACTATACACATGTGATTCCAAGGTTTAAGGACCACTTATGTTTTTTTTTTCCAAAGTGGGTGTATCAAAACATGGTTACTGTTAAATCAAGGAATGTTACAAGCGCTGTACCAGTCTGGACAGTGGCATGGACAAACAGCACTGAGATGAAATAATAGTGTTACCATTTTAATATGTAAAGTGATCATTTCCTACCTTCAGTAAACAGACAAAACCAAATTTATCATTTTGTGTGGCTAGTATTAAAATAAGTTTGCTATTAATTACTCTCAAAATGGGTCTGAAGCAACTACCTTAAGATTTTCACTTGGTGTGTTACAATGTAGGGAATATTAGTTTGTGACAGTACGAGTTGGCTCCATGTTTCCTGTTCTGTCCGTAGCCATAAACCGAGATGAGCCGGGCAAATGAGGACACACACTTACAGCAAAGGGTAGGTGCAACAAGTGTCAGTGTTTGCATTAAAATCCACACAAAGGTCTTGAATAATGCAGGGCATTCTTCTTAATAAATAATTTAATAAAAAAATGCATGTGATTGTGCAGGTTAAAAAAAACTATAAATAGATATCCTTTAAAATTGAGGTTAAAATCTCAAAGCAGGAAGCCATTCTAAAATCTCAGTACCCAGTGCCTCCTCTCTAAACTGACGTCTCCTCTGCTTACCCCGTATGGTATCCTGCAAAAAGAGAAGACATCCTGCTGACATGCATGGCCAACCTCTTCTAAAGGCTCGGGTCCCTGCTGTCCCACAGGCTCCCAGCACCTCCTGCTCCTGCTGCCACTCCTAGGCCTTACACAAGAGTTGGCATCAGGCTACTCCAACTTTCCTAGAAAATGCTGAGCCAAATGGCCCTCTTCAGCCCCCAAGTGTCAACACTACGCTCCCACAAGGAGTTCTCCTCCTTCCTCAGAGAAGCTTCCTGCCTCCTTCTTTCAGCACCCCAATCATTCTCTCTTTAACCTCCATATATTTCTTTTCTTTCCATTCCCCATCTTCTTTCTTTCTGTTCTCTCATTTCTTGTCTCGTGCAGGCTCCTTTTATCTGGCCTGATTGGCACAAGTGTGAATGAGGCACCTGACTGATGCCCGCTTTTGCATGTGTATGTTCAATCAGCCAATCACCTCACTCCACCATGGAGTGCGCACACCCACTCCCAATTGGAGCCCACACTTCCCAGGACATGATTACTTATTTAAAGCCTGTCCAACGCCACAGACAACTTATTACACACTTCCGTAATTCTGCTCACATTTTCATTGCTGGCACTTATTAAAGAAGAGAATGCAGACAGGTACTGGTCATCTTACACAAAATGGCACCTCAGTCTCAGTTGCTTGATAACTATTACTATACTTTCTAGAAGAATAGCTTAAGTAAGATATTTGAGATACTACACAATTATCTTGGGTTCTTTTAGACTAAAGGGTGTTTGAAAGCCAATAAGTGTATGAATTTTGAAAAATATCATACCCAGTTATCAGCACCTACTGATCTAACATCTTGATAAACATTTTCATAGTACCTTAGACAAAGAGCTAGCTGAGTGACCAAAAGGCAAATAAACAATTAATGTCCTAAAGATTAAAGAGGGATAAATGGCAGGGGTCAGCTTGAGAAAACAAAATATTAAGAACTGTAAGGTTTAAGTACGACATTAAAAAAAAAATCTCAATGAGGTTATTGGGATGCAATTTTCCTTGAAAGGAACTAATAAATGGTGGTTGGTCTCTAATCAATTACTGGATATGCATGAGGATTGAACAACATCCTTACATGGCAGTTCTCAATTATGTATCCTAGGACACAAGGAAATTCTGTGTCAGATATTTAGCAAGTATACCCCTCGATCTTATGAAGGGTTCAACTATATGGAAATCAATCTACATACATGAGATTTATAGTCTTAAAGCTGCTACTGGACATGGAAAGTCTCAGTACTCTTAATTGTTGTCTTGAGGAAAATCCTCAGAAGACTCCTGCATAAACTACAGCATTTGCTTTGCTCCAACTTGGTTGAGAGATGACTCCCTCTTAGGTAGCATATTGACGTTTTACCAAAGATAGTTTTATTTCTCCATACTGCAATTATAATGTTATAAATTTCATGTTTTTACTTGGAAAACAATGATGAAAGAAGAATACAGTATCTGACAGCAGACACCATAATAGCTCATCTATTGTGTTGTCGATATGATACAAAGAAAGAATCAGATTCACATTTAGAATCAGTTCCAGATTACAAATCATTTTATTTTTCATGCTAAAACAATGATTTCTATTGGAGAGTAAAAATGGTTTGCTGAACTAACAATTTTTTTAATGCATGAATGGGATGTTCAGATTGTTAAAGGAGTGAAACTGTACCTTAGACTCGTCAAGAGAGACCGCGTCAACCATCCCAAGCTGTTATTGATGATGCGCAACAACATCCGCAGGAATTTTTAACTGCACGCGTCATTAAGCAGCTTTGTGGCCCTATGCCTCCCCCATAGTGATAGTCCAAAGAAAAATTAAACGGTATGATTTTCAGACCTTGAAAGGCTGGACCACCTTCTTACAATGCATCATATCTGTGACAGATGAATATTTAGATTTTTTTGGCACGAGGTAAATGTTTTTTTCATGATACGCTTCAAAAATGTGCATTGTTCACTTAGAAAGTAAATGTCAGGCTCCAGCTAACCAACTGCACTCTGAGAAATAGTCATAATTTCACTCATTTGAGATTTGTCTTTATTAAGCACAAACTGAGCCACAAGACCTATAGAATGTGGTGCCTGGCCAGAGGCGGACGTGGGGGGTGGGTGGTATATTTGAACAGAGAAGGAAAACGGAAGTATTGTTTTGGTGGATGTTAATAAAGTAGTTAAAAATTAAACACGTGACCCACTATTTCTGATATAACAGATCAAGCCAAACTGGTTTTGCACATTTCAGTGAAACAGAGCACAGACAGGAACTATGACAGAACTGAGTAAGAAATTAAAATCTTAAATCCACAACAGTTACCCAAAATATATGAGGAGATTAAAGCATGGAAAGGAAAGCTAAGCAAAAGAAGAAGTATTCCTAATAATAAACACATGTAAAAAGACTACATGCAAAATATGAAAAAATGTCAACTTTACACTCATAATACTAAATGGCAACAGCAAGAGAAACAATTCTAGAGCACTAAATTGAGCCAATTGTGAATTTTTATTTTTCATCTGCTCCTGCAAGGCAGCAAAGTTAATGGACAGGTCAAAGACCATATGAAAAGAAGCCAGACCTCTTCCTGAATATCAAGTTCAAACAAAATGTAATGCTCTGTTTTCATTCCAATATTTTTCTTATGTTTAAATGTTATTTAGGTGATGTAGGTTTTGTAGTTATTTTGTGTGTTTAAGAAGAGGTTCCTACCCCGAAACACACTGGTGATCATATAAAATATATTGAATATTCAAGCTCCCAGTGATAAGACACCTGTAGAATATACCCATTGCTTTTCAAAACCATCAAGTTGTTCCAGTTTATAAATTAGGGATAAATTGGACAATCAAGCATACTCACACATTATTTTAATCATTATTTTCATAACACTTTTTTGTGTGTTTTTTTTGTATCCATTTTTTTTGCTTTGTGCCAGCCCGCACCATAACCTATCGTCTATGGGGAAGGAGTGAAAGCTTTAGATTCGCCAAAAATTTCAGTCTCTGGTTTTTGACGGATCTTGACGTTTCAGGGAACCCCAACAACGAAAACTTCAATATGTTGATGATGGCTGTGCGTCAGTCTGTTTGCGTGTGTCTGTCTGTCTGTGTGTCACAGTTTTTTGAGAACAGTCTAGAGCTAAAACGGCCGGACAGAAAAATACCAAACATGAAACTTAAGCCTGTTAAGAGGTGGCGGTGTTCTAATTAGTTTTTGAGCCAAATCATGAAAGAGAAAGAGGCACTCTAGAGCAGGGGTGCCCAATGCGTCGATCGCGACCGACCGGTAGATCGTAAAGGTAGTGCAGGTAGATCGCGTTGCATCCCAAAAAAAATTTTTTAAAAGTTAGTCTACCATATATCCTCCATATGGCATTTGCCACTTGATTGACATACAGAGCGGCCAGTCTGAGATCTCTTCTCTTCTAACACACTGGTCATCCCGCATGCACGATCAAATGCGCGAGCTACTGCAAAACTCCAGCTGTGATCTAGATTGCCTTCCAATTTATATCGACTAAAGAAGGGATAAAAAAAAAATCTAAGAAAGAAAAAGGAGAGGGAACTAAAATCTCAGTTAATCAGACAGCCGTCATTTTTCACTCGGCTGAATTCAAAAGCTCCTTGAATGCATTAATCGGCTCTACTTATTTATGCGAGTCAGCCTTTTCCCACATGAAGATTATTAAATCCAAATACTGTAGTGACCATAAATGTATTGAATTGTTATTGTGCCATAAAGGTTACTCAGTTATGCAAGGTACAACAACATATATTTTATGTATGAAGTATACTCAGTATATATACAGTTATATATATATATATATATATATATATATATATATATATATATAT
>JANRMT010038785.1:1799-13026 GCA_026402145.1 Polypterus bichir lapradei | reverse complement strand
TACTAGAGATCCCAGTACTCTAAATGAAAAATAACTAGTCTAGCCTGAGTAGTACATACAGAAAGCAACTGTCAAAAGAGGTGTGAATTTGATTGATGACTTTAAGCCCCGCCCCCAAATATGATGGATGACGTTAAGACCCGCCCCAAATATGAAAATATGATTTATGAAAATATGAAATATGAAATATGAAAATATGAAAAATGAAAATATGAAAATATAAAAATATGAAAATATAAAAAAATATAATTTATGTAAATATGAAAATATAAAATATGAACTATACCCCGCCCCTGGGGGGTTGGACCACCGTCATAATTGATCATCTCTAAACTCCGCCTTTTAGGGTGGGTTTTTCGTAAACCGGACACTTATCCCTCCCCATTAACAATACTCACGCCTCCGAGTTACGCCTTTATCTCTCTATCCGCCTATAGGGTTAGGGAGAGACGTATCGCTCCACCCCTTCCCAACCCCGACTATGGGAGGAGACGAAAGAGTTCTTGTATAAAATTCTAGTCACTTAGTGTAAACGCCACGACACACAAAAGCAAACAGAATGGACAGTCTTGTGAACGCTCCTAAGAAACTGAAAGCCAACAGGGCCTTATGGGAGTTACGGGAACCACGCTTCAGCTCTGTCTGGTACGATTCTAACTGTGCTTTGTGCCGGGTAGAAGTAAAAAGAAATGCAGAGGGACAACTCACGATCGCCGTTTCCAAGAAGGAGCCTATCCTACCTGAATATAACGAGGCCGGTCACGAAGAGGAAGATAAAGAAAATGTGATAAAGGATCGAGTGAGCGAAATTAATTTTTCTATAAAAGACTGGAGTTTTTTTAAAGCTCTTATGCCAAATATTGATGAAGCTATTTATCAAGGAAAACTATCCGACCAGATGAAAAGAATTAAAAGAAAATTGGAGGAGGAGTTTAGCATGTTGAATAATTCATGCTCGGAGGAAGAAAACTGGGAGTCAACCGCCCCCTAAGTGAGCGGAGATAAATACAGAGGTCTTTTCCTTAGTCTACATTAACCTAAAGCCCTATCGAGATGTCTTCAACTAACTACCCTTCCGAAGCTGATGCTAGCTGGGCCGGTCGTCTCCCTGTTCTCTCGGACTCTGAGGTGGCAGAAGTCCTCAACATTTTGATGCGCTCCGAAGAGCTAAGCTCCGGGGGTATGGAACATACGTCCGCCGCTGACTACCTGTTTTGGCCGGCTAACCTTCTAGCCAACACCGCCTACTCTACTCCCGACGGTATGATCGACCCTAACCTACAGTCCGGCTACTCTGCGGCAGACCAGATGCTGACAGACAACGATGTGTTTTGGACGGGTAACAACCAGCATCCCGCCGGCTACGTACCTGATCAGGTCTGCTGGTCTACGGAACAGACAGCGGCAGTCAACGACCTGTTTTGGCCCGACGACATCGTACCTAACTCCGGGTACTCTGCTCCTAACAACTCTCCTTCAGACCCACCGTCTTGGCCGGATCTTCTGATGCCCTCGAATGACCAGATCTATTGGCCCGAACCTCAGTTACCCGCTCCTGATGATATGTATTGGCTGGATAGTCTCCTGGAGAACCGTACAGGACCTGATTTTTTTGTCCCTGCTGAGGATACTCTGGGGAGCCTGACGGGCGCTCAGGAGATAGCCATGCAGACCATGCATCAAGAAGAGACTGTGGATGACTTGGTAGAGGCTCTGGCCTCTTGGAAGCCATCGTCCCAGGATTCTGATTATGAGGGCATGGACATTGAACAAACTGACGGTGCTCTGGGTGAAACACTTCGAAAGACTCTGAAACTGATCAAGAGTTTGATTGCAGCTCTGCTGGACATAATAGTCGATCGGGACCTAAAAAGCACCTGTCAAGGATGTTTCATAGATCACCCCAGCCAGACGCAGCATACGTGTCTGTTTGAGCCTGACTCTTTTTATCGGGGTGGCCGTTTTCAAGAGGTTCTGACTGTTTTCCGCAAACCGTGGCTCAGGAGCCTGGTCATAAAGACTCTGGGGTGCTTCAACATCTTTCCGCCTTTTCACAAGGTTCATTCCTTTGTTCAAAATGCTGTAGATGAACTGGAAAATGAACATTCTATTAGCGAGGCTATTGTACAGGCCTTTCACAACATGGACGATCCATCTTACTCGAAAATACGTGAAATAGCCGATGCTTTCTCTAAAAGGCATTTTTCTGTACCAGACATGACCGATGCACCTTTGGGGTTTTACGGGGAGTACGATATAGAAAAATCAGACGAAGTGTCTGAACTCAATGTGCCTGTGCTATGAAATGTTTTAATAATGTTTTAATAATGTTTTTGAAAATTACCAATAAAGACTCATTTGATTTTTAAACCATTGACATTTTTCTTTCACCGTCGGCGATGGAGGGTTACTTGAAAAAAGTTTATTATAACCCGGCAAATCCTGGTAGCTTTGGGGGAAAAGACTCTTTGAAAAGAGCTCTTGAGGTTTCGGGTCAGAAAAGTAATGACCAACAGGTGTCGGATTGGTTATCCGGTCAATATGCTTATACAATTCACAAACCCGCTAGAAGGCATTTTAGGAGAAATAAGGTTTATGTATCCGATATAGACTCGCAATGGCAGATGGATTTAGCGGACATGACAAATGTGTCCGAGCATAATCTGGGTTATAAATATTTGTTAACATGTATCGACGTACTTTCCAAGTACGCCTGGGTACGACCCCTGAAGAACAAAACGGGTAAGGAAGTGACGAGAGCCTTCCAAGACATTCTGAACGCCGGGCGTACTCCAAAGAAGCTCCAGACCGATAAGGGGAAAGAGTTTTTCAACCGAGATTTTCAAAAGCTGTTAAAGAAGAGCGAAATAAAACATTTCACCACAGGAAATGAATTAAAGGCCTCCGTGGTGGAGAGATTTAACCGGACACTAAAATCTAAAATGTGGAAATATTTCAGCGCTTACAACACGAGAACCTACATCGATAAACTGCCGGATCTAGTATACTCTTATAACAAAAGTTATCATCGAAGCATAAAAATGGCTCCTTCCGATGTAAACACGTTAAATTCCTGGAAAGTTTTCAAAAATTTATACGGCGTAGCCAACCCCCCAGGTCCGCCGTTGTTTAAGTTCAAAGTAGGAGACACGGTTAGGGTGTCTAAAACCAGACATCCTTTTGAGAAAGGTTATGAACAAACATTTTCAGATGAAATCTTTACCGTATCTGAACTTGTACCTAGGGCACCGGCAGTGTACAAACTGAAAGACTACGATGGTGAAGAGATTGTAGGATCCTTTTACGACCCCGAATTACAGAAAATTAAAGTCGGGTCCACAGACGTTTACAGGATCGAAAAAATACTGGCTAGGAAAGTTAAGAATAAAAAACGACTCATTTTAGTCAAATGGCTCGGCTGGCCAGAAAAATTTAACAGCTGGATACCGGAGAGCTATGCCCAAGATGTTCAATAAAATCCCCAGGGTTCCTAATCGACTCTTCATTCTCTTAACGGTATACGATGGAGCGTAAAAGTTTTTTTGTGACTCTTCCGAGCAACGCTTCCTCAGACATTTTCCCTAACAACACAATTTCCAATTTCACGACGAAGCTTGCTAAACCCATAGAATTAGAAGGTTCTTGGGAAGTCGGTCTAGCCGAAATTCAGTACCCACATACGTGGAATACCATAGACAAACCGGATAACGAATTCTATGTTTCAGCTCCGGGGGTAAAAAAACATTACTACATTCCGTGCGGGTATTACGAAGGTATTCACGACCTACTGTCTTTTATGAATTCGACAACCTTAAGCCTACCCACTTTGACAGATGTTGCAGCTGGATTTGTCCCTTCCGAGAGCCCTGCGAAATTCAGTTATAATGCTGTGGAAAGAAGAGTCTACGTGGTACCGGGTGAAAAGGATGAAACTATACACTTAAAAGGGCAGCTGGGTCGAATATTAGGAGCGCATCCTGATCAGACTCGGGGTTTAACTTATAAGGCTCCTTTCCCCGCCGACATCAGGGCCGGCTTTTACACTTTGTACGTGTACGGGGATATGGTATCTCATCAGAGAGTCGGAGACAGCTACGTACCTCTTTTGAGGTGTGTTCATATCGAGGATCAGGCGAATAAAATTACAACCATCACCTATGACAAGCCGCATTATGCGCCGGCCAGCAAGAATCATTTTGACACAGTGACTATTGAAATAAAGACGGACCAGAACAAAAACGTGCCATTTCAGTTTGGTAAGGTGATAGTGAAGTTGCATTTCAGACCCGTCAGACATTGTATGCACGACTGAAACAATGAGGTCTTACCAGGACCCGACACCGTACATCCAATATTATCAGACCCAAGCGGGTAACGGCTTACCGGGGTTCTCTGGAGCCCCTGTAATGTATGGTGGGGGGATTGGAGGTATATTTCGAGGATTGTTTCGAAGAGCTTTACCTCTCCTGAAAAAAGGCTTCGACATCGCAAAACCACACATCAAATCCGCGGCTAAAAATATTGTCAAAGATGTGATCACCGGGGCTATATCCGGTGCTGCAGGTGGAGTCCTAGAAAAGCAGGAGGGAGCGGGCTTGATGGTCATGAGAAAGACAAAACGCAAGAGACCACCGGGGTCGCGTCAGGCCCCGCCGGCTAAAAAGACCAGGCGCACTATTTTTGCAGCATTATCTAAACGTTGTCAGAAGAGGAACAAGACTAAAGCAAGCAAAAAGAAGAGAGACATTTTTTAAGAAAAGATGGCTTTCGTACACAGAATGTCCGAAGAGTGTGTCAAATCTGAACTGGATCTGTTTACGGTGCCTTTCACTCAAACGAGCGTAGATAAAAGTATATACGTTGAAGTCCCACCACTCTCAGCCCTCTCTGAAGTAGCTCCGCTAGAATTTCTCATAGCCGGAAACGGGGAAGATTACCTGGACTTGAATAACACTCTTCTACACCTAAGGGGAAAGATAGTGAATGCTGACGGGACTAACATACCTGCCGGGGCAAAGGTCGGATTTGTCAACTACCCTATAGCCAGTTTGTTTTCCCAAGTGGATGTCACCCTCGGGGACCGTCTAATATCCCAGAGTTCAAATTGTTATCCTTACCGAGCGGTCTTAGAAGGCCTGCTAAATTACAGCCAAGAGACTCTTCATTCTCAGTTTGCTACAGGACTTTTTTACAAAGATACACTTAACAAATTGGAAGAGACAGACCCTGACGGAGAAAACATAGGTTTTAATAACAGAAGCGCCTATACAGCCGGTAGCAGGACTGTTGAACTTCTCGGGCACATACATACAGATCTCTTTTTCCAGGAAAAACTACTATTGAACGGCCTAGACGTGAAGATTAAAATGGTTCGGAACAAAGATGAATTCTGCTTAATGTCTGGTGATGCCGAACGTTACAAAGTAATCATAACGTCAGCCTCCCTGTTTGTAAAAAAAGTAAAAGTTTCACCGGCCGTGAAATTAGGACACGCTCATGCCCTTACATCAGCCAATGCTAAATACCCTGTGGAAAGGGTGAATATGAAAGTATTCAGTATGCCCGCGGGGATCCGAGTATGCAATCAAGAAAACCTGTTTCTGGGTCAACTACCAAAGTATGTGGTAATTGGAATGGTGGATAATGAAGCCTTTTCGGGATCTTATACACGGAACCCGTTCAATTTCAAACACAACGATGTAGAGTTCCTGGCTTTGTACATGGACGGCGAACAGATTCCTGCCAAACCTTTTCAACCAGACTTTGTAAGCGGCAATAGTGCCAGAGAATATTATAACCTGGTATTGGCCACTGGTAAGCATTTGAAGGATCAAGCTCTGGCTATCAGCCGTTCAGAGTTCTCGCAAGGATATACTCTTTTCGCTTTTGATCTAACCCCCGATCAAGAATGCGGCGATCATTTTTCATTAGTTAAAACTGGAAACATGAGATTTGAATTACGCTTCCGCGTCCCTCTCCCTCGGACCGTCAATCTAATAGTATATGCGGTCTTTGACAACATCATTGAAATCAACCAGAGACGTAATGTTCTGTATGACTACTAAAAAACACCATGAATACAAAACAATTAACAGAACTACTGTCCCAAGACCCCTACACCGAAAGATATTTCCGCGGTGTGCTGGCGTGTGATCAACTACCGGAAAAAAATAACGGCTTGCCGGCCATGTTTGTAGTGAATACTCACTGTCAAACCCAACCCGGAGAACACTGGCTGGGGATTTACCTCACCGAAGACGGTAATGGGGAGTTTTTTGATTCCTATGGAAATCCCCCGGACTTTATCTACTTCCCGAAAGACATTTACCATTTCTTAAGCAAAAACTGTAAACAAATCCTTTACAATAACCGACAGCTTCAAAGTTGGTTCTCGGACAAATGCGGTCATCACTGTCTCTTCTATCTGCATCAGAGAGGAAAAGGTCTCCCGTACACCTCTGTAATAAAAAAGTATTCTGAGGACGTGAACAGTAATGACTCTATGGTCTCTAAATTTGTTCGTTCCTGGCTTCCTTCACCGGGACTCTGTTTTTATCAGTACCCCTGCGTGCAAAGATCAGAGACCTATAAATATTTCAATAGACGGTTAAAGGATGAAGACACTCTGTAATGAGATAAAAATGTATTTAATAAAGAAATAATTTTACAAATTAATAAGCAATCCATTCCAGTCTTTTTTTTCTCGGTTTCAGTCGGTAGGGGCTAACTTCTGTTTGATGAGCAGGGTGGGGGGCGGCGGGTGGCTTAAAACTTTCAAGGAGTTCTCTCGTTTCATCATTAGGTACGACAGAAAATGGAATGTTCAAACCGGCCATGGCGTTTACAAATTCCTTCCACCCCCACGGTCTCCTATGTTCAGGTATTGTATGAGAAGCGGTTAGATTACGGACCAAATCCACCATGTTGGATCCGACCAAAGGTTTACCTTGTAACAGCAGCTCTCCACGATTATTCCAAAACGCGTGATCGGGATTAACGGACATTTTATGTAAAACAAATTCAACATTTTTCTTTGATTTTACAGGCGCGCTTCTCAAAACCTCTTGCCAAACCTTGTCCTCAGACACCTTGGCTGTTCCAGTGCCCCCCTCGCCATTTTCTTCTTCTTTCGGTAATACGAGCGTCAGACTGCTAGCTTCTTTATCGGCCTTTTTAACTAGCGTCAGATATCTCTGCAAGATAGAAGTGTAAAGCTTCACCTTCTCGTCAGCCCCTATATCACAGCGTTGTAGGATGTTTCTCATTTCTTTGTCCAGTTCAGTTTCCGTGGCACTCAAGAGTTCGTTCGGGTTAGCACTCTTTTGCTGAAAAAGAGACATTTGTTGCCGCGGGACCAAATACATTTTTTGAGCGTATTCCATGTTTATGCTGTAGAAGCCAGTAAACTGGATATGAATGGCACGGCGACGCTTAAAAGCGCTCCCAAAAAGCCTCCTTTCTGGTTCAGAATAACTTTCTTCTTTTTTAAGGTTAGTTTTTTGTCACTTATTTTTCGGACAGATGTTTTATGCTTCCTGAGTCGCTTAAACTGTTTGGGGGAAAGAGGTATATTACCTTTTAAAGTATTACAGGCTATTTCGGACAAAGCATTAATTAAATCGTCAGAAGAGGCGTTGATAAGAATTTTACGGCGGCGACAAGAACAACGGAGTAAGGCCTTGAGAGGCTTTAGGTTTCTGCTTATTCTGGCCGACATGCTGACAGAATATGTAATTTTGACTCAGAACACCTTCTTTTATCTTTTCACGGTGTACACGACCGGCCAGTCGGGCGGGAACAGACCTGTTCTTAAGCGCAGTTCGTCGGGGGTCTGTGCCTTTAAATCCACTAAGAGATAGCCGTACGGTAGTTTTGTAGCATCTTCGAAAGCCTCCAAAAAGAACTTAACACGCCTCGGATACATTTGGCGTGCCAAGGTAGTAATCTGCAATTTGTCCCTGGGGTTTTTAAAAAGAGTGATATAATTGGCGTTAAGATTAATCGTTCGGCTTTTCTTTCCTTGAAAGAATAAATTTTGAACCAAGTAAATGATAGACAGATTCCGATGATGAGTATATTTTGTGAAAGCTTTTTCTATTTCCTGGCTTTCGCTAGCCGATTCCATCAGATCATCTATAATGACCAAATTTATTTTCTCTGGAGGGAGAAGTTCGTCGTCGCATAAAGACTTTGGGAGTCCTTCAATAAATTTTAATTGCTGAAATTTAGCCGACAGCTCGTCGTACATTTTCTGCCAACAACTATAAAACCAAATGATATTTTGAAAAGGGTGAGACACAACGTGGTTCGAATGTTCCAATAATTTTTTTACATAATAGGATTTACCGGAACAAGAGGGTCCCGAGATAATTTTAGCGAAGGGGTGTTGAAGGCGTGCGTCAAAATCTCTTTTAGTAGCCATAAGGTCTTGTGTTGTAATCTTTTAGGAGAACCCTCTTGTTATACACCACTCTGAATTTCTTCCTGAGTGGTCTGTTTTCTAAAGTGAAACGTTTTTTATTCCAATGGATCTGCTTACCGTGAACCAGTAACTCTTGAGGCGGGGCATCATGAGACGTCACAAAATTCTGAACTAGATTGGTTAGTGACTCGAGGTTTATGATTTTACCGGTTTCGTGATTGATGGTGATACCTTTTACCTTCATACATGTTTTGCCTTGTGCCGTTTTATACCCGTACGTCTTTGGACCGCCTGAAGCAAATTCAGTAATATAATCACCAGGATTTAACTCACTGGTGAGCTCTCCTAAATAGTCACCCACAGGAGCATTGTACTGACCCGGCTGTGATGTAAAAATGACCGAGTCGGTGTCGTGGTACAACACCCTTTCTCCCAGACTGTCCAGTAAATCGTACAACTCTAACCGTGCATAGGCCGTGGTGAAAGCAGCAATGACAACATTAACGCTACCAGGTAGGGTATACTTTTCATCGGTGTACTTCCATTGTATTTGAGCAATCTCATCGCCGATAAATTCAAAATAAGAAACATTATACTGTTTGGAGAAAATGTATTGCAAGAATTCCTCACCGTCCTTGACTAAGCTAGTAGTGAGATGGAGAGGTTTTTCCCCAAATTTACCCCAAAGAGAATTTAAAAACAACTTTGAAATCTGTCTCTTGGCTGGATTTACGGCGATGTTATCGCGGTCCAATTGTACACCTTCCTTCTGATAATAATCTAAAATATAACGGTCGCGGGAAGCCTCATCCGTACACCAGGCAGGATAGCCCGAGGTCTCCTGCTTGCCTTTTAGATGAAGCTTGATATAGTCCGAGAATAACTCAGAAGTGGTAGCTACAGGGGCTGAAACACAGGAGATAGGGCCTGAAGATACAGGGACAGAAACACATGAGACAGGGCCTGAAGATACAGACACAGAAACAGAGGAGACAGGTTCTGAAGATACAGGGACTGAAACAGAAGCAGAAGTGGTAGCGACAGGGACTGGGACAGAGGGGACACAAGGGCCTACTAAAGTAGAGGGAGTAGAAGTGGGAGCTACAGGGACCGGGACAGAGGGGGCACAGGGGCCTACTAAAGTAGAGGGAGCAATAGAGGGAGCAGAAGTGGGAGCTACAGGGACTGGGACAGAGGGGGGCACCGGGGCCTACTAAAGTAGAGGGAGCAGAAGAGGGAGCAGAAGTGGGAGCTACACGGACTGGGACAGATGGGGGCACAGGGGCCTACTAAAGTAGAGGGAGCAGAAGTGGGAGCTACAGGGACTGGGACAAAGGGGCATATTAAAGCAGAGGGAGCCGAAGTGGTAGAGGAGACGGTGGAGACAGTGACTGGAGCAGAGATTGCCGAGACAGAGGGGGGCACAGGGGCATATTAAAGTAGATGGCTTGGCATCAGAAGGGCTAGCTGAAACAAACGAGAGAGAAGGGTTAGAAAAAGGGAGCAAGACTGAAGCAGAGGGCCCCCGAAGGGGGCATGACTGGAGCAGAGGGCCCCGAAGTGGAAGTTACAGGGACAGAAACAGAGGAAACTTGAGCAGAAGGTACAGATGTGGCCATACTGTGAGAGGGGGCAGCATTTACAGAACCCAACGTGTTTGTTAAACCATGACCCGTTTGAGCATTCACATTCATTAAAATATCGGGGTGATGGAGTAGGCATTTTTTTGGGGGGCCGAATAGAATAACGAAGTTCAGTCACCATGTCATGCAATAAACCAGCATTTTGAGAACCACTCCCAGCGTCCAAGTCCTCAGTTGCACGCCTTTTGACAGACATTATTTGGGGAACAAGTTTTCTAAAAATGCATACAATAAAATAACCTTTTCACGTATATCTGGAGAAAGGATTAAGAGTTTTGAAAAATCAACAGCACTCGATCGATTTCAGCCTTCAGCTCAGCAGCCTTAGCAGCGGGATCAAATCTTTCAGGTTCACCGCTTATTTGGGTGAGAAGTCCGGGTGATGATACAAACAGCGGTGAATCCCCCAAGTATCTGAGTCAGTAAGCCAGGAGAGGTGGGTTCTGAAAAAAACAAGCAAGCAAGACACTCGCACAAATAGTTCAACTTACCAGGCTGCGTGAATGAGATGTTCAATAGTAGACGACCCGAGAGCCTTTGCGCCGATTCTAGATGCTGACTGGAAACTTTGGAAGAAAAACCGCTCTTTGGGGATGTCGAGTATTCTGCTAAAAAGTACATATTTTAACCCCAACGCCTTATTTTCTCCCCGAAACACACACACATACACACACACACACACACACACGAACCCTGAGTGGAAAGTGATACTTACTTTCTGGGGACTCTTTGGCTGAGGTAGGATTTTTATTCTCAAAAAAGACAATCTGTTTCAGCTAATAAAGCCTCCAATTGCGAACTAGTTAGATTTAAAGAATCAAACAGTTCACCCTCCGATTCTAAAATATAAAAGACTAGGATTGTACGTACTTAAAGACCATTGCATTAAAAAGTAATCAGCCGGAACATTCTTATAAGGTTATGCATTTCCAATAAAAGTAATTAGTACGAGACGTACATTAACATTAAAAAGTAATAAGTTTGTACATACTAAGACGTTAAAAGTTTTAAACCGGCGCTGTCTCATAAGTAACATTTCGATTTATAAAAGGTTAGTCTGTATAACTACTATAATAAGCATGAAACGTGCATTACCATTAAAAGTTTGTACATACTTAAAGACGTTAAGTTTTAAATCGGCACGGTCTTATAAACAACATTT
>JANRMT010038771.1:2051-15314 GCA_026402145.1 Polypterus bichir lapradei | reverse complement strand
TTAAACCCAGGTCTGGTAAGCCAAGAAAAATACAGGAGCGGCATATGCACAGAATTGTGAGAATGGTTACAGACAACCCACAGATCACCTCCAAAGACCTGCAAGAACATCTTGCTGCTGATGGTGTATCTGTACATCTTTCTACAATTCAGCGCAATTTGCACAAAGAACATATGTATGGCAGGATGATGAGAAAGAAGCCCTTTCTGCACTCACGCCACAAACAGAGTTGCTTGTTGTATGCAAATTCTTATTTAGACAAACCAGATTCATTTTGGAACATAGTGCTTTGGACTGATGAGACAAAAATTGAGTTACTTTGTCATAACAAAAAGCGATTAGCATGGCGGAAGAAGAACACCGCATTCCAAGGAAAACACCTGCTACCTACTGTCAAATTTGGTAGAGGTTCCATCATGCTGTAAGGCTGTGTAGCTAATTCAGAGACTGGGGCCCTTGTTAAAGTCAAGGGTCGGATGAATTCAACCCAATATCAAAACATTATTCAGGATAATGTTTAAGCATCAGTCACAAAGTTGAAGTTACGCAGGGGTTGGATATTCCAACAAGACAATGATCCAAAACATAGTTTGAAATCTACAAAGGCATTCATGCAGAGGGAGAAGTATAATGTTCTGGAATGGCCGTCACAGTCCCCTGACTTCAATATCATCGAAAATCTATGGATGACTTCAAGCAGGCTGTCCATGCTTGGCAGAAATCAAATTTAACTGAACTGGAGAGATTTTGTATGGAAGAATGGTCAAAAATACCTCCATCCAGAATCCAGACACTCCTCAAAGGCTATAGGAGGCGTCTATAGGTTGTTATATTTGAGGCTCAACTAAGTATTGATGTAAAATTGTCTAATTTTGTTATGATGCATATTGCATATTTTCTGTTAACCCAATAAACTTAATGTCACTGCTGAAATACTACTGTTTCCATAAGGCATGTCATATATTATATGTATATACAGCGGTCATAGCATTGATGAATGTCTAAGAATGTTTGAAAAATAAGTTATATATAAAGTTATTTTAATATTATAATTTATCATCAGTGTTATAATCAATACAATTTCACTGTAAAATCACATGCAGTCAGAAAAGAAGAAAAGATAACACGAGTTAACTGACTTTTCAAATTAATCATTCCAGGCATTGTGGTGCATATGCAAAGCAGTTTATAAAGTAGATGCATGATAAGGTTACTGATTGTAAAATTGTCCCTCAAAAATGTATTGACTTACCTTCATGTAGACTGGATAAGCACCATGTTTGTTTTTTCTGATGTTGGGTTACATCTTATATGGGGTGTTTGTGAATAGCACCTATTGTAAACGCTTGTCTTAACAGCACCACACCAAAACAGGCATATCTATCTGTCTATTAGGGTGACGACATTTTGGTTTTCAAAGAAAATGCTGACAGAGAGGGAAGTAATCCAAACTTGACAGACATCTTCATATACAACAGTTCTTTATTCATTTTTTTTCAAAAATCAAATCAAACAGTTCCAACAATTTAAATGTCTTAGTTTATACTTAACTACTTAGCAAACTTTTTAGGAATATGGTAAGCTGTTCTTTTTCTTTCATAACAGCAAAAACAATCACAAACAAAATAAAATTATTTTTATATTAATTTTTACCACATCAGACATCTTAATACCTGAATTTGTCTAAGTAACAATCAAGATAAAATTATGGGACAATTTATGAGTTTTTAAATAATAAGCCAGACCACTATTAAGTCTCAAATGAGGATGTCGTCAAGAAAAAGTCATTGTATGGTGACCCTTATTTATTCATGGAGCTATTTATTATTTTTTGAAAATGATATCAATAGATTACCTCTGATTATATTTTAAAAAAGAAAAAAACAGTCATAAAAAGATTTACTCATAGCTGTGTGTTATTTTTGTGTGTGTGTGAGTTTGTGTTCCCTTAGCATGTTTAGATTATGTTCACGTTTCTGTTCAGCATGACAAGACTTCAGACTAGACGCAAAATATTTTTTGCCTGTACAGTTTAAAGTGTCTCCTGTGCAATTCTTTTTATTGAATTGGCTCTTACCATTGTAATACGATTTTAGAACATTAGAACACTCTATACAAGAACAGGCCATTCAGCCCAACAAAGCTCACCAGTCCTATCCACTTGTTTCCTCCAAGAAAACATTGTCGAGTTTTGAAAGTCCCTAACGTCTTACTGTCTATCGCACTAATTGGTAGCTTATTCCAAGCGTCTATCGTTCTTTGTGTAAAGAAAAACTTCCTAATGTTTGTGTGAAATTTACCCTTAACAAGTTTCCAACTGTGTCCCCGTGTTCTTGATGAACTCATTTTAAAATACAAGTCTCGATCCACTGTACTAATTCCCTTCATAATTTTAAACACTTCAATCATGTCACCTCATAATCTTCTTTTGCTTAAACTGTAAAGGCTCAGCTCTTTAATCTTTCCTCATAATTCAACCCCTTTAGCCCTGGAATCAGCCTAGTCGCTCTTCTCTGGACCTTTTCTAGTGCTGCTATGTCCTTTTTGTAGCCTGGAGACCAAAAACTGTACACAGTACTCAAGATAAGGCCTCACCAGTGGATTATAAAGGTTGAGCATAACCTCCTTGGACTTGTACTCCACAGATAATGCTATATAACCTAACATTCTGTTAGCCTTCTTAATGGCTTCTGAACTCTGTTGGGAAGTTGATAGCTTAGAGTCCACTATGACTCCTAAATCCTTCTCATAAGGTGTACTCTCGATTTTCCAACCTCCCATTGTGTATTCAAACCTAATATTTTTACTTCCTATGTGTAATACTTTACATTTACTGACATTAAATTTCATCTGCCACAAATCTGCCCAAGCCTGTATGCTATCCAAGTCCTTCTGTAATGATATAACGGATTCCAAATTATCTGCTAATCCACCTATCTTGGTATCATCTGCAAACTTAACCAGCTTGTTACTTATACAGTATTCCTATCTAAATCATTTATATACAGTATATTAAAAATAGCAGCGGCCCTAGCACTGACCCCTGTGGAACACCACTCTTAACATCAGCCAGTTCTGATGAGGTTCCTCGAACCATCACCCTCTGGTTCCTGTGTCTGAGCCAATTCTGCACCCATCTAAAACCATCACCCTGAACTCCCACTTCTTTTAACTTGATGCCCAACCTCTCATGTGGCATCTTATAAAATGCTTTCTGAAAGTCCAGATAAATAATATCATAAGCTCCACTTTGATCGTATGCTTTTGTTGCAACCTCATAGAATTCCAACATGTTAGTAAAACACGACCTCCCTCTTCTGAACCCATGCTGACTGTTCAGAATAACTCCTGTCCTTGCCAGATGTCGCTCAATCTTATCCTTAATAATTCCTTCCATTAATTTTCCTGTGATGCATGTTAAGCTTACTGGCCTATAGTTGCTTGGATCTGCCCTGTCACCCTTTTTATATAATAGGATGATATTTGCCATTTTCCAGACCTTCGGAATCTCTCCAGTGCTCAGTGACTTCCTAAAAGTATGTGTCAAGGGTTTACATATGTACTCACTAGCCTCCTTAAGAACACGAGGATAAATATTATTTGGGACTGGTGATTTGTTTGATTTCATCTTATTTAATCTGAGCAGTACTTCTCCCTCTACAATTTCCAAATCCCTCAGTACCTCCTTAGTAGTTGCATTTACCTCTGGGAGGTTATCCACTTGCTCACTTGTAAACACCTCAGAAAAATGTAAGTTTGGGGCATCTGCTATTTCATTGTCTGTATCTTTTAATTCCCCTTTACTATTCCTGATGAACTTGACCTCCTCCTTAACTGTTCTTTTACTACTAAAATACTGAAAGAATCTCTTGGGGTCTTCTTTCGCCTTATCTGCTATATTCCCCTCCAACTGTCTTTTAGCTTCCCTGATATCCTTCTTAATGGTTGCCCTCATGTTCTCATACGCGCTACGATTCACTTTGCAGTCATTAGTCTTATATGCCTTATACTGTACAGCACTTTTTTCCTTTGCAACTTCTTTCGTAAATCTTTATTAATCCACCGTGGAGTTTTTTTAGTTTCCTATTAATTCTAAATTTAGGTATGTATCTGTCCTGCATTACATGTAAAACATTTTTAAACCTGTTCCACTGCTCCTCGACTGTCTCCACATTTAAAAGCTTATCCCAGTCTATCCTACTTAGACTTTGTCACATCTGCTCAAAATTAGCCCTACTTAAATTAGTTCAACTTAACAATTTTAGTCTTTGCATCTGTACTCTTACAAAATACAGTACTGAGAATTGTATTACATTATGGTGACTTGACCCTAGTGGTTCAATCACCTCTACACCCTCAATTTTATCCTGATTATTACAGAATACTAAATCCAGACAGGCTTTACCCCGTGTTGGTGCTTTAACATGCTGTGTTAAAAAACAGTCACTGATTACTTCTAAAAACTCCTGCTCTTGTGCTCCTCCATCTGCAAGGTTATCCCAGTTAATATTTGGATAATTAAAGTCTCCCATGACTATAATATCCCCCTGTAAACTTGCCTTTTTAATATTACTAAAAACATGTGTGTTGAAATTACTGTCTGACTTGGGTGGTCTATAACACACTCCTAAAATAAGACCTCTTTCCCTAATATTTTCCAGGCGAAGCCACATGTCCTCACTAAGATGGGGCTCATCATCCAACTGAAGATGACTTTCATTTAAATCCTGTTTGGCATAAACAGCAACCGGACCTCCTTTTCTGTTCTGTCTATCCTTCCTAAAAAATGTGTATCCCTCTATGTTACACTCATCCCCATCTTTGTTATTTAGCCAGGTTTCCGTTATAGCTATAATATCACATTTATGCTCTGCTACATACAACTCCAACTCACTTACCTTATTTTTTAAAATTCTAGCATTAAGGCAAGCTATTTTTAATGTGTTAATCCTTCTACATTTACGTGTTTGCTTAGAATTTACATTACTATGCATTTTTATTTCTACACCATTGTTTGTTCTTCCATGTATAGATCTAAACCTGGCCTGTCCTAAACTCCCTGCCCCCCCATTTCCTAGTTTAAACAATCCTCGACTAGCCTACACATACGCCTCCCCAATACATTGGTGCCCCTCCGGTTCAGATGTGACCCGTCACGGCGGAACAGGTCCCATCTGTTCCAAAAGGAGTTCCAATGCCCCATAAACCTATACCGTTCTACCCTGCACCAAGATTTGAGCCACGCTTTAAGCCTTCTAATCTCCTCAATCTTACCTGGACTGGCGCGTGGCACAGGCAGAACTTCGGAGAAGACTACCTTGTCAGTTCTGCTCCTCAGCTTGGCATCTGACTCTTTGCAATTGGATCACAGAACTGACAGACTACCCTTATGTATGTCATTTGTTCCAACGTGGACAATGACAACTGGATCTACCCCCTGCTCTGGCCAAGAGCCTATCCATCCTTCCAGGGAGGTCTCCCACCTGTGCTCCTGGAAGGCAACACACCGTGCGAGACTCTCTCTCTCTGGAGCACACCTGCGCTTCAATCCCCCTAATGATTGAGTCCCCAACTATCACTACCTCTCTCTTTTTGGGAACTGGTTTTGAGGTGGCCCGCTGGGGCTCCTCAACCCTGCCTACCACCTCAGAATTATCAGAGTCACCGTCCAGCTCCGCAAGGACATGATAACGGTTAGACACTTCTAATTCTGGGGTTGATGTCCCCGGACATTGTGCACCCTTTAACTTACACCTTGTGACCGTGACCCACCTATTCCTGTCTGGTCTGGAATCTCCTCCCGCGCCACCTTAGGGGTGCACACTATCTCTCTAAAGGACACCTGGGCCAAGTCCGCCAATTCTCTATTACAACGCAGGTCAGCCAACTCCTCCTCCAGTTCAGCGACCCTGAACTCGAGGTGCTGGATCAGCTGGCATCTCTTGCAGATGTAGCCCTCATAGACAAAAGGCTCTTCCAAACCATCATCTAAAAAGTCCAACATGCAACAGGACTTGCATTGCACTGGCCTCATTATTAAAATTTGACTTGGGATTACTAAGCTGCCTTAACTTTTTTTTCTTAAAATTAAATTTCTTCTTCTTTCAGCTGCTCCTTAACTTAAATGGTAACACTAAGATCTGCTACAGATATTTTACACCTTTTCCTAGTGATGGGCCGCTAGATACTCAGGTTTTGACACTGTGTCGAGCTTTCGAAGCACTGGAGATCGAAGCACCGCTTCGAGGCTTGCTTCAAATGCGCCCGTCACGTGATTTTGAGTCACGCTAGCGTAATGACGTCATTGATATCTACACAGTCAGCAGTCGATTTGGTCAGTCACTAGTCTGCTGAAGTTCTTTGGCTCGAAGCGTAAAAGCGGTTGTCTGTGCTACAGCGATAAGGTGCGCTACCCCGAGTTCAAATCCTGGTTGGGGCACGGATATGTTGAAATAACAATTTTGTATAAAACAGTTAAGTAGTACTTGTCTGAAAGTTAACAAATATATTTTGTTTTTTGATTTACATTGGGCACCTTTTTCCTCGGTGTGGAATCGTGTCCACCAAGAATCTGTAACAAATTGATGAGCATATTTTGCATGAGGTAGCACGTATTATAACAATCCAGAATCTATTCTACCCCATGTCGATCGTATCAGAGAGGCTAAGAAATGCTTCACTAAAGCCGACGTGGTCATTACACCAATATATGCGCAAGACATTCCTCATTAAACGGTTTTACTATTCAGTGATTCCCAGATCTGTTGCTGATTTGTATTATTGATTTCCAAAAAGCAATGTGAGTAAAAGCGTGTTCTGCATAAATAATCACAACTGTCTTTAAAACAGAATCAGTGCCATCAACAGTGTCTTCTGCAATTTTAGGAAAGCCTCAGGATTTCTGCGTTAATGAGACAAAAAGTTGTAAAGAAACTTTGGAATTCATCCAGAGGTGAACGTAAAGATCACTCAAGTACTGACAAGAAGGAACAGCTGGATAAGCACATCTGGAGCCAAACTTTCAAAAAAGCATGTGACTTTGTCAGCAACATCCTTTCCTTCTGAATGCATCTTATCCCAAATCAAAGGCTGCGCTGGGGGGGTAAATAAGTAATCTTACGAACTGCAGCACAACAGAGTAAATAATTGACGTAAGTTGAATTACTGAAAGACTAAGTTTTTTGTCGTTTCTATATTCTTAAACCATCTTCCAGTTACACAATCCCCCGCAGTCAATGTTACATTCAATGTTCCCTGCTCCTTAACCTGTCTTGTTACCCAAAGCATCAACACTGAGTTTCATTCAAGGCTTTACCGTCCTTCCTTTCATAGACATAAAATAAAACACATTTCCTCTACATACGTGTCCAATAATAATAGTAAACTTGCAGGAACGAGAAAAAGCACAAGATAGGAATATTCATGACAAGAGCCTAGGCATCAGGATGAGAATGTTCCTTGTCACCCATTACGCGAGCTTGTCTGCCATCCCTCGGTTACACTGGCACACGTTACACTCGGGGGCAAATGCAATGGAGAATACCGACAATGTACACCTTCAGAAGTGGAATAAATCGACTGTATAAGTAGAACATTTCAGATAAACGATGAATTTTGTTAATCATAACAATGCAACATAACTATTATATGTGTTGTTACTTTTTATTTATACTCACCAAACGTTACATATCTACATGGGAAATGAACATAGGTAATATGTTTATAATCATTCTCACTAAAATACACTGTCAAAATATATTAATGAGCAAATTGAGACACCTTAGCCTTTAGGAAATATAAAAAAGCGTGTGCGTTGTCATTTAGGACAGAATGCATTGTTAACGTGATGCACTCTCTACTGACACGATGTCACGAAAAAAAAGAAACAGCGCAGTCCATGCAAACTCAAATTCTCCTTGATGTTTGACCTTATGATTAATTGTCAATATCAAATCAATAAAGTCATTTTAAGAAGATGACAAGTCTACTATATGCTCCTTTTAAAAAGTTTGCTCATACAGAATATAAAACAGAATCTCAATGAAGCGGGACTCGTGAGTAGTAACGAATAATATGTGACACTGAGAAATTATAATTCCTAATAACGGGAACAAGTAAAAACTACGACTTCCTAAAACGGACACTGTAAATGTAGGCATTTCAATAAATAATTTAGGAGACTTGTGGGTGCATTTCAATATCGATTTAAGAACTAGGTAGGCCACCTGTTGTACTATAAACGGTAGCTCAAGCAGCACTTAACAGTAAATAGTCTAACAGGATAATGACTGACTGAAACGAAGATGCTGCGCTGCTACAATAAAGGTTCACGCTGTCGTTCTGCATGTTTAGAAGGCGCTGGTTGGCTGAAACTGTTTATAGCGAATTGTCCCAAGTTGGAAGTGCCGTATAGCGATCAGAAACAAAAAGACACATTTAGGCATGCTGGACAGTAGTTTGTTTTTCTACAATACAAATTCAGTACGACACCAGGGTCTCCAAACACACAAATATGAAGCTTATTACGTTTTACAGTGAAACTCTTTACATACACAATATAATTAGGGGCGTGTGCCCCCTGCCTGACTACGGTGGCCCAACCTTCCCTCGATACCTCGATTCGCTCGTTATCCGTCCAAGCTTGTTAAATGGAGGAATAGAAAAAAAAACTTTCACAAGAGGAGGATCAGCGACGCGAACCCCTGGTGTTTTTACTGAGAGACATTGAAAACACCACTGAGCCACCTAATCGGGATAATTAATGAGCTCTGCACAACTGAACTACTACTACTGTTCTTACTGCGGCGGATGAAATATGTTGTTTGACATATGCACGTTAAAATGGTTTAATTGATACGAGAGTATCGTTGTATTCTCCTAATGAAAACGAAAAAATTATATTTATAGATGTACACTGTATGTAGCTGCGTTTTTCCCAAAATTACAAAGTTCTGCAGCTTCAACTCAAAAAATAAATGGGATTCAACAAAAGCCTGACGCGTAGAAATGATTCCACAGACAAAATATCTTGGTTTTTGAAAGTTTAGTTAAGTTTTGAAGTAAAACAGTTCACACAAAAGGAAAATTAAAATAACAAAAAAAAGAAAAAGTTAATGTTCAGAAAAGTTCAATTCTAAGCTTAATCTTGTTATATCTCAAATCGTTACTTCTCACTTAACATTTCTGAACCATTTCAAAACGGTCAGAAAACTGTATGCTTATCCCATTTCTAAGCTTAAATGGGTCTTTCAAGTCCTTCTTTACTGGGACTTGTTCCAAACAAACTGAACTTATTATCACACTGTTATTCAATTATAGTAAGAAGGTTCTATCTCTTGTTAACTATAGGGGGAAAAGACTATTCCATAAGCTATGACAATGAAAGACATTAATATTCTATTCAAATTAAGCAAACATCAAATGAGTTTAACTCAAAAAACTTTAACTTTCTAAGATTGGCTCTTACATTTCCGGCCCCTAATTGGCTATGCAGGAGCTGAGACAATTACTTTACTTCAATATGAGCCAATAACTTTTATATTAACTATTCGTTTCAAATCATTAGCAATAACACTGCAAACAAATTTTTTTTTTTTTTTAAATTTCATATTTCAAACATTAGCCGTTTCTTGAAGTAGACACAATTTATTCACGGGTCTGTCCAGTGTGCTGGTTTTGGTCTGCACGCAAACTCTTCTGACTGCTCCTTTGTCATCTGGCATTGTCTTGATGACTCGACCCATTACCCAGGAATTGCGAGGTGCAGCTTTATCTACAATTAGAACAACGTCCCCTGGTTCAAAATTTCTTCTTGGTGCAAGCCACTTTTGACGTTTTTGAAGTATTGGCAAATACTCTTTTGTCCATCTTTTCCAAAACAAATCAGCCATGTATTGAATTTGTTTCCAGCGTCTTCTTGGGTATGGTTCATTTTCTGAAATGAGTTTAGGTGGTATTTCAGGTTTTGTCTTCAATAATAACAAGTGATTAGGTGTGAGTGGTTCCAAATCATTTGGGTCATCTGATGTCTTCGTAAGGGGTCTGTTATTGAGTATTGATTCCACTCTACACATCATTGTAGGAAGGTTTTCATCATCGAGTGTTTGTTGGTTTAGTGTTGAATTTAAAATCTTTCTTATGCTTCTGATTTGTCTTTCCCACACTCCACCTTGGTGAGAGGCTGATGGTGGATTAAAAATCCATTTGATTTGTTCTTGCATCATGGCGTCACTGATTTTTTTGTGTTCCAGTTTTTTAATAGCTTCTCGTAGCTCTCTTTCTGCTCCAACGAAATTTGTTCCATTGTCTGAGCGCATGATTTTAACTTGTCCTCTTCTATCCGTAAATCGGAGTATGGCTTGTATACAAGAATCAGTGTCTAAGCTGTGTGCAATCTCTATGTGCGCAGCTCTGGTTGTTAGACATGTGAAGATTACTCCGTACCTCTTGACTAGACTTCTTCCTCTTTTGACTTGGAAGGGACCAAAATAATCAACTCCAACATTAGTGAACGGTGGTTGGTTTGATGCTAAGCGATCTTCTGGCAGATCTGCCATTTTTTGCTCACCTGCTTTCGCATTGTATCTTCTGCATGTTGTGCACTTCGAAATTATTTTTCTGATAGCTGAATTTGCTTGAGGTATCCAGTATTTCTGGCGTAATTGTGCGAGCACGTAGTTACGCCCACAATGTCCGACGCGTTTATGAATATGCTGCAATATGAGAGAAGCAACATGTGAATGCTTGTGTAGAATTGCAGGATGTTTAGCTTCTTCGGGCATTGCAGCTTTACAGAGTCTTCCTCCAACTCTTAATATTCCATCTTGTATGATCGGGTCGAGTTTATAGATCTTACTGTTCTTTTTAACACAAGTCTTTTTCTTTAGAGCTTTTAATTCTTCTGGAAATTCTTGCTGTTGACTTAGACGGATAAGCTCAGTTTCAGCTTTAATTAAGTCATCTAAAGAAATTGTACTTGGTTTTAAAGTCCGTTTATATTTTTTCATGTGTTTTGTGATTAGTGATTCTTGTTCTTTTGGATTACCTTTAATCTGACTGGCTTCTAGTTGAAATGTTTTTCTTTCATTTCGTAAGTGCAACAGTATGTCTTTAAACTTGAGAAACCAAGCTACCGCTTTCTTCAAGCGATGCCAATCTGAAAAGTAAGTGATTAGTTTGTTTATGGGTTCGGTCACCTCCTCTACTCTCGTCATGTTAACTACACAAATTTTAGTTTCTGGATCATCTTCAAACAATGACTCATTCAGTTGGTCTGGTCTTTTTGGCCACTCACGTTCTGACTTCAATAAGAAACTTGGACCATGTGACCATGTGGTGTTCTTGAGAAAGTTTTCTATGCTCAGCCCTCTAGAGGCTTGATCAGCCGGATTAAGGACAGATGTGACATACCTCCACTGTGAAGGTTGTGAATGATCTCTGATCACGGAGATTCTGTTTGCAACGAAGGTCTTGAATCTAGTGCTTTCATTTGAGATGTATTTTAGCACCGTGGTGCTGTCAGTCCAAAATGTAGATTCTCGTAAGGGCATTTGAAGCTCACCTTTAAGCATTTTGTCCATTTTAACTGCCACAACTGCTGCTGTCAGCTCCATTCTTGGAATTGTGACCTGTTTCAATGGTGCAACTCTTGACTTGCCCATCAGGAATGAACAATGCCTTTTGCCCTCTTCATTTGTTAGAACAAGGTAGGTGACAGTGCCATATCCTTCTTCACTAGCATCTGCAAAATGGTGCATTTGTGCTGTCTTTATGGTTCTAAACCCAGTAGGTTTGAAGCATCTGTTCACTTTATAGTCTGTAAGTAACTTCAAATCGTCCATCCATTTTTTCCATTTCTGAATGTATTTGACTTCTACTTCTTCATCCCACCCACATTTCTCTTTACATATGTCTCTTAGAATAAGCTTTGCTGGCAGTAAAGCAGGTGCTAGAAAACCAAGTGGATCGTAAACTGAGCTAACAACAGACAGGATACCACGCCTTGTAGCGGGCTTGTTTTGCAACTTAATTTGAAATTTGAAACTGTCAGTTTCTGTGCACCACTGGATTCCCAGTGCACGCTCTGTGGGAAGGAGACTGTGGCTCAAATCTAAGTCCTTTTGTTCATGAGCTCTGTCTTCTTCAGGTATGGACAATAAAACTGCTCTGTTGTTACTCACCCACTTAGTCAAATGGAATCCCCCTTTGAGACATAGAGCTTGGAGGTCCTTTGCCAGCTTTATTGCTTGTTCTTCTGTCGTCACTGACCTTAAACAGTCATCCACGTAGAAGTTGTTGAGAATGGTGTTAACTGCTTCCTCAGGAAATGTATCTCTGGCATCTTCGGCTGTTCTACGCAAAGCATAGGATGCACAACTGGGTGAAGAAGTAGCACCAAAAAGATGTACTGTCATTTTGAATTCTTCTAGGTCTTTACTTAGATTACCTTCAGGCCACCATAGAAAACGTAAAAGATCTGTGTCTTTGTCTGGTATCTTAACTTGATAGAACATTGACTTAATGTCTGCCATTAAGGCTACTGGCTCCTTTCTGAATCTTGTAAGGACGCCAATGAGTGTGTTAGTTAGGTCGGGGCCTTTCAGTAATTGTTCATTAAGTGAAATCCCCTGGTAGATGGCAGTGCAGTCAATGACCACTCGAATCTTATTTTTCTTTGGATGATACACACCATGATGTGGGATGTACCACACTCTGCCTTCATTGCAATTTAGACATTCTTTGGGTACTTTTACAGCATAACCATTGTTTATAATGTCTTTCATGAAGGCTTTATAGTCTTCGTGAAAACCTGAATTTTTGCTCAATTTTCTTTTGAGTCCGATGGCACGCTGTTCCGCAATGCAGCGGTTGTTCGGCATTTTAAGTGATTCATCCTTCAAAGGCAAATTTAAACAATAGTGGCCACCTACCAGTCTTGCAGATTCTGAAGCTATGCTCATGAACTTGATGTCTTCTTGTGACGTTTCCTCCTTTTCTTCACGATTGCGCTCTGGAAAATCTGTGTTATACTGTTGCAGCAACAGATCTTCAATCTCTGTTATTGAGACACGATTGATTGAATGTTTAGGCATCTTACCACTTTGTTTTGCGAGGTCGTCTTTCTCTTTGTATGGTCCACCAACTACCCATCCAAGTGCAGTCTTCATAGCATGAGGTCCACCTCCTTGGCTAGGTATGATTCGTGACTGCTTGAAGATTTCTGGATAGTTGATTCCTATTAAAAGATCAACTTCAGAGTCAATA
>JANRMT010038700.1:0-11709 GCA_026402145.1 Polypterus bichir lapradei | reverse complement strand
TTGATCTTAATGTTAACGTTTGCAGTGCATCATCTGTTTTAATGTATTTTATAATGTATGTAGTAATATAATGTATTGCATTTGTCATTCTAACAGATGGTGCATCAGAAATATTTGTAGAAATAAAATGTATTGCATTTGTCATTCCAACCGATGGTGCCTTACAAAAAAGCTTTCATGAATCCTATACCGAATAGCTTATAATAGAGACATATGCCCTGCATCTGTCATTCCAACAGATGGTGCATCACAAACATTTGTACAAAAATTGTATTGCATTCGTCATACCAACTGATTGTGCCTCACAAAAATTAGCACTGCTTGTATGAATCCCATACCAAAAGGCTTATAACAGAAACATATGCATTACATCTGTCTTTCCAACAGATGGTGCATCATAAACATTTGTTGTAATATAATGCATTACATTTGTTATTCTAACAGATGGTGCCTCACAAACATTTGTAGAAAACATTGTATTGCATTTATCATTTCAGCAAATGGCACATCACTGGAATTAGCACTGCTTTAATGAATCCAATACTAAATGGATTATAACAGAGACAAATTCCTTGCATCTGCCAAGGTTGCCGGTTCAAATCCCGTAAATGCCAAAAGGGACTCTGCTCTGTTGGGCCCTTAACCTGCAAATGCTTTGCGCTTTGAATAGGGAGAAAAGCACTATATAAATGCAAAGAATTATTATTATTATTCCAACAGATGGTGCAACAAAACATTTGTAGTAATATAGTGCATTGCATTTGTTATTCTACCAGATGGTGCATCACAAACATTTGTTCAAAAAATGGTATTTCCTTTCCCAGATGGCGAAACAGGATGGTCGTATAATATGAAACAAATGCATTCAGAAAAATGAATAACACCCACAAAATATTTCGGGTCAAAATTAGCAATATGTCCCCATGTATTTATCCACTTCTATCATCTCAATATCTATCGTAACATTACAGTATTAATGTGTATTTAAAAGTTGCAGCTAATTGTCTCTTCTTAATTAAATCGAATGAAGCTAAACTTAGATTGGAACATACAGTGCACCCATAAAGTATTCACAGCGCATCACTTTTTCCACATTTTGTTATGTTACAGCCTTATTCCAAAATGGATTCAATTCATTTTTTTCCTCAGAATTCTACACACAACACCCCATAATGACAACGTGAAAAAAGTTTACTTGAGGTTTTGCAAATTTATTAAAAATAAAAAAACTGAGAAATCCCATGTACATAAGTATTCACAGCCTTTGCTCAATACTTTGTCGATGCACCTTTGGCAGCAATTCCAGTCTCAAGTCTTTTTGAATATGATGCCACAAGCTTGGCACACCTATCCTTGGCCAGTTTCTCCCATTCCTCTTTGCAGCACCTCTCAAGCTCCATCAGGTTGGATGGGAAGCGTCGGTGCACAGCCATTTTAAGATCTCTCCAGAGATGTTCAATCAGATTCAAGTCTGGGCTCTGGCTGGGCCACTCAAGGACATTCACAGAGTTGTCCTGAAGCCACTCCTTTGATATCTTGGCTGTGTGCTTAGGGTCGTTGTCCTGCTGAAAGATGAACCGTCGCCCCAGTCGGAGGTCAAGAGCGCTCTGGAGCAGGTTTTCATCCAGGATGTCTCTGTACATTGCTGCAGTCATCTTTCCCTTTATCCTGACTAGTCTCCCAGTTCCTGATGCTGCCACCACCATGCTTCACTGTAGGGATGGTATTGGCCTGGTGATGAGCGGTGCCTGGTTTCCTCCAAACGTGACACCTGGCATTCACACCAAAGAGTTCAATCTTTGTCTCATCAGACCAGAGAATTTTGTTTCTCATGGTCTGAGAGTCCTTCAGGTGCCTTTTGGCAAACTCCAGGCGGGCTGCCATGTGCCTTTTACTAAGGAGTGGCTTCCGTCTGGCCACTCTACCATACAGGCCTGATTGGTGGATTGCTGCAGAGATGGTTGTCCTTCTGGAAGGTTCTCCTCTCTCCACAGAGGACCTCTGGAGCTCTGACAGAGTGACCATCAGGTTCTTGGTCACCTCCCTGACTAAGGCCCTTCTCCCCCGATCGCTCAGTTTAGATGGCCGGCCAGCTCTAGGAAGAGTCCTGGTGGTTTCGAACTTCTTCCACTTACGGATGATGGAGGCCACTGTGCTCATTGGGACCTTCAAAGCAGCAGAAATTTTTCTGTAACCTTCCCCAGATTTGTGCCTCGAGACAATCCTGTCTCGGAGGTCTACAGACAATTCCTTTGACTTCATGCTTGGTTTGTGCTCTGACATGAACTGTCAACTGTGGGACCTTCTATAGACAGGTGTGTGCCTTTCCAAATCATGTCCAGTCAGCTGAATTTACCACAGGTGGACTCCAATGAAGCTGCAGAAACATCTCAAGGATGATCAGGGGAAACAGGAGGCACCTGAGCTCAGTTTGGAGCTTCATGGCAAAGGCTGTGAATACTTATGTACATGTGATTTCTCAATTTTTTTATTTTTAATAAATTTGCAAAACCTCAAGTAAACTTTTTTCACATTGTCATTATGGGGTGTTGTGTGTAGAATTCTGAGGAAAAAAATGAATTGAATCCATTTTGGAATAAGGCTGTAACATAACAAAATGTGGAAAAAGTGATGCGCTGTGAATACTTTCCGGATGCACCGTAGATCAATCGAGGTGAAGAAAAAAAGGAGGTTAAAGGACGTGAAAGAGCAGCTATGATCTGGCAACCCGTAAGGAGGAGACAGCACGAGCTGGGGCCCCGCGAGGAGCGTTTGTTTGTGACACACTAGTGGCGAGTTCGCCCCACTGAAAGTTTTGTTGGAATGGGATGAGCAAGGCAGGTGTCACGACTACGTGAGAGCGAAAGATGAAGGGAGGAGAGCCAACCTCGGACGGTCTGGCAGTGATGTCTGTAAGGAAGCCAAGATGGAGGTCGGCCCATAGGAGCTCATGGCTGTTGGGTCTCCGCCGGCTGCGGGAGAATGAGAGACGGAGGTGGGCTGAGATCTTAATTAGAGAGACTGCATTTTAACCTTGGATTTTAATTGATTTATTTATTGCTTTTTTAATCCCTACTTTTCACTATTTTGTTGGATTGATTTATTGGAAGTGTGGTGCACTGCACTTTGCAGTAACTGTTTTTTGTTTACTGTTTATTTTGAAATAAAAGCACATTGGCACTTTTGGAAATATCCCCTGGCTTCATTTGAGAATTGTCCTCATATGTCAGCTCATCTCGATGACATTACCGACAGTGTCGGGTTTTAGAGCTCCCAGCAGACGAACCCGCATCGTCATAAGCCCCTCCAGATAAGCACACTTGGTTTCAGTTAGACCCACGTGTACACATCATTAGTCTGAAAAAGTGAATGTACACTGACAGCCGGGATGGGTTTTTATGCTGGGGTTGAACCATTGCTTGGGTCCCACCTAGGCGTTCTACATCAGCACCCTCTCTGACCTTGGCATCGCCCGGACTGCCCTCAGGTGATTTGAGTCCTAGCCCTTGGAGAGGAGAGATGTCAAGGGTGCATCAGGCAAGCACAAGGGTGCCCGGAGGATCGGCGCCGAGTCCTCTCGTCTTCTTTCTATTCACCTCATCATCCAGTCCCATGGCTTCTTATATCCATGCTTTGCCAATGATACTCATCTGCACTAAAGGTGTCCATTCAAATCACTGCCTGTCTCATTGTTATTACAGCCTTGATGAAGGAGCACCATCTCCTAACTCATCCAGGTATTCAGCACTCCATCTCTGTTCAGCTCAACTCACCATCACATACAACCTTGGTTTGGTGATCGATGACCGGCTGTCCTTCACGGACCTTGTTGATAGTCTACTGGACGTGCTAATTCACTCAATACAGTACAACATCCACAAGATCAGAGCATATCAACCAGAGTATGCAGCACAACACCTGGTCCAGGTTTGGTCCTGTCACATCTGGACTGCACTGACGGATGTGTGTCACCAACATGCTGAAGATGACTGGAAATGCAGCGACACGCCTTGAGTTCAGCCATTCAAGTCTCTTCAGGAGACTCCATTGGCTAGAATGTCTGTACATCTCATTGATATTGCAACCTTGATGAAGGAGCACCATCTCCAGCTCAGCCTATCAAAGACAGACTTTCTTCCTATCCTTAGCTCATACATGAAATCAGTACCCCATCTACGTTCAGCTCAACTCACTGTCGCTGACACCCGCCAAGTCAGCATACAGCCTTGGTTTGATGATCGATGACCAGCTGTCCTTCATCGACCCTGTTGGTGGTCTCCTGGACATGCTAATTCATTCAATACAGTCCAACATCCACAAGATCAGAGCATATCTGCCCGAGTATGTAGCACAACTCCTGGTCCAGGCTTTGGTCCTGTCACCTCTGGACTATTGCAAGTCTCAGCTGGCAGGAGCAGTGACAAGTGACACCAAGACGCTGAAGATGACTCAAAATGCAGCAACACACCTTGAGTTCAACCAATCAAGGAGCACACGTGTCACTCCTCTTTTCAGGTCACTCCATTGGCTAGAATGTCTCATTGATATTGCAGCATTGATGAAGGAGCACCATCTCCAGCTCAGCCTATTAAAGATGGACTTTCTTCCTATCCTTGCTCATCCATTCCATCTCTATTTAGCTCAATTCAGCATCGCTGACACCCACCAAGTCAGCACACAGCCTTGGTTTGATGATCAATGACCAGCTGTCCTTCATGGACCCTGTTAGTGGTCTCCTGGATGTGCTAATTCACTCAATACAGTACAACATCCACAAGATCAGAGCACATCTATCCGAGCATGGAGCGCAACTCTTAGTCCAGGCTTTGGTCCTGTCACCTCTGGACTACTACAAGTTTCAGATGGCAGGAGCACTTACTGGCGATGACTCAAAATGCAGTGACATACCTTGCATTCAAGCAATCAAGGAGCACACGTGTCACTCTTCTTTTCAGGTCACTCCACTGGCTAGAATGTCTCATTGATATTGCAGTGATGATGATGGAGCACCATCTCCAGCTCAGCCTATTAAAGATGGACTTTCTTGTTATCGTAACTCGTCCATCAGTCCAGCACCCCATCAGCTCAGCTTGTTGTCACTAACACACCCACCAGGTCAGTTTGCACCCTTGGGGTGGTGATCGATGACCAGCTGTCCTTCACTGACCACATTGTAACTGTCTATCAGTCTTGCAGAGTCAATCTATACATCAGCCACAAGATCAGACAGTAACTGATGGAGTATGTGGCACGGCTCCTGGTCCAGGCTTTAGTATTGTCACCCCTGGACTACTGAAACTCTCTACTGGTGGGAGCTGGTATGACTTGGACACATGTCACCCCTCTTTTCAGATCCCTACATTGGCTTCCTGCAGTGGCACACATTAAGTCCAAATACTTGATGCCTCCATAAAGAGTGATAAGGTGGTCAGCTCTCATGTAGGTGGCAACAATTCTGAGGCCTTGTGCCACTCAGGTCCACTGAATGAATGACATCTGGTGATGCTGCCTCTGTGTGGAATCAAACCTCAGTACAGACTCTTTTCATGTGTAGCTTCAAGATGATGGAATGAGCTGCCCTCCTCCACTGAAACTTCTAAATGCTTCAATGTGCCCCCTTGTTTGGTGAATTTCTGTCGAATTGATGATGACGTTAATAGGTTATTGTAACTAAGAAGTGCAAACAGCTGGCATTTTGTTCTGAGCTCTTGACTTGCGGCCATCATTTGTCCTATAACACGTCTTCCCTCTGATTGTTGTCCTTCCTCAAATCAGGCTCTACGATGTTCATGTGACGTGAAGGGCCATGGTGGGCAGGACTCCTGGCCAATGAGTGGCTTATTTATCAATACCCAACCTTTGTCCACGGTGAACATACAACCGGCTACCTGACAGTCGGATTATACAAAACAAGTAATTTGTGAAGGGCCATAGTAGCCAATGAGTGGGCAGGACTCCTGGCCAATGAACAAGGCGTGGAGGCGGGGCATCAATTCAAAAGCTCAATCCCATTTGCACACACTCCAGAGCAGTTTGTGGGAGTGGCTTATTTATCAATACCCAACCTTTGTCCACGGTGAGCATACAACCGGCTACCTGACAGTCTTATTATACAAAACACGTAATTCGTGAAGGGCCATGGTAGCCAATGACTGGGCAGGACTCCTGGCCAATAAACACGGCGTGGAGGCGGGGCATCAGTTCAAAAGCTAAATCCCATTTGCGCAGCTTGTGGGAGTGGCTTATTTATCAACATCCAACCTTTGTCCACGGTGAGTGTACAACTGGGTCCCTGACAGTCGGATTATACACGCAATTCGAGATTTTTTTTTTTTTCTTCACATTATTTGTGGTCGTCTAATCCTGGGCCTCCATTGAAGCCCATTGTGATTATGATCTTTGTTCTCCATGGAAATGTTTTCTCAGCCACCACGACAAACAACAATTTACGTATTTTTCGGTCAGTTGACGTCTTGATTGACGGACAGATTAGTTGATTACTTGATTGATTGACAGATTTTCTGATTGACTAATTGAATATATGAACTGATTAACCAATTGGATGATCGGCTGACTGATTGATTGATTATTCTTTTTGCTGCCGGACTGATATTTTGGAGTGATTGCTTCATTTATTGATCATTGCACGATTGGTGGATTCATTGATTTGATGCCTGATCCAGTGATTGATTGATTGATTGATAGTAAATCTCCTATTTACTGGTGTAATTTTCCTTTTTTCTTAACTAAAGTAAAACACTGAAACTCTATAAACTTTGAGTAGCTTTTTTGACCCCTGGGATGATAAAAAAAAAAACAAAAAAAAAAACCACTCGGAGAGGAATGAGCCACCCGAGGCAACGCTAAGCAGGTATGTGAGGCACAATGCTCTCTCCCTGTTAGCATACAGCTTGAAATGCCAGCAGCGGCAGGCCTAATGGCCTGTTGCCATGGAGACCGTGTTGCGCTCTGCCATCTTGAGTGATAAAAGCCTGGCACAGCTGTCTGTTGCACTGAGGTAATGACAGCACGGTCACGTAGAAGCCGAGACTGTCGGAATGCATTTCAGACAAGTCCAGCACTTCATAGCGTTACATAACCTGTAGCCGTCCAGCCAGTCCAGCAGGTACAGGCACAGTAGAGGGAATGACCAGCAGGTGGCACTCTATACACTGTAGCCCACCTCACAGTACGCAGGTGTCACGCATACGGCTTACACCTTGTCTAAAGTGTCAACCTATGGAGACAACACCACCAACAGATCACCAATCAAATGAAAATGATTCCCATGGTTTTCAGACCCACTGCTTGTGGCTCGCAGGCACCGGTTACACAGGTTTGGTACAATTGGGATATTTCCCTTGGCATGAAGTGTTGCTGCAGCGCCAACGTTATAAAAGGAGACAAGATCACGTGTGACTCAATCACCAGATGGACTGCAGCGTAAAAATGGTTTACTTTGGAGTCAGTCAGTCAGTCAGTCATTCTCCAACCTGCTATGTCCTAACACAGGGTCACGGGGGTCTGCTGGAGCCAATCTCAGCCAGCACAGGGAGCAAGGCAGGAGTGTCAAACTGATTGTGGAGGAGTGAAAGAGGAGAGGGAGTGGATGTGTGGTGGGGTCAGAAAGTAGAAGATCAACGAACGGGAGAGAAGACCAGAGGAGTGCAGGAACAGTGGGATAAAGAGGAGGGCAACAGTCAGGAGTGTGGAAACTATAGAGAGAGATGAAGCTGATGTTACCCACAATGAACCTTTGGGAAAGGGCAATAGAGGGAAGGCTTAGGGAAGAGAGACCACCACAGGGGAAGAGCAGTTTGGTTTTAGGCCAGGGACAGGAACAACCAATGCAGTCTTTACAACTGAGCGAGAAGATAGAGAAGCATCAAGGTGAGGCCTCATCTGGTGTCCCGTGTGTAGTTTGACATAACAGCACAAGAAAATGTCCAGAGAAGAGCGACTAGGCTGAGTAGAGGAATACAGAGGATGAGTGATGAGGAAAGATTACAAGAGCTGAGCCTTAAGGAGATGAAGAGGAGACCTGAGCGAAGTGTGCAAAATGATGAAGGGAATTAGTACAGTGGACTCAACACCATCAACTACCAGACAATGTGTAAAGAAGGCTAACAGAATGTCAGGTCATATAGCGCCTTGATATGAGCAGTACAAGTCACAGGAGGTTCTGCTCAAGCTTTATAACACACTGGTGAGGCCTCATCTGGAGTACTGGGTGCAGTTTGAGTCTCCAGGCTACAAAAAGGACATAACGGCACGAGAGAAGGTCCAGAGAAGAGCAACTAGGCTGAGTCCAGGATTACAGAGGATGAATTATGAAGAAAGATTACAAGAGCTGAGCCTTAAGGAGATGAAGAGGAGACCTGAATGAAGTGTTTAAAGAGTATGAAGGGTATTAGTGCAGTGGACTCGACAGCATCAACTGCCAGACAAAGTGCAGAGAAGGCATTAAGAAAACTCACAGAGTGTCAGGTTATTATAGCGCCTTGACGTGTGGAGTGCAAGTCACAGGAGGTTCTTTATAACTCACTGGTGAGGCCTCACCTGGAGTCCTGGGTGCAGTTTGGGTCTCCAGGCTATAAAAAGGACATAACAGCACAAGAAAAGGTCCAGAGAAGAGCGACTAGGCTGAGGAGAGGACTACAGAGGATGAATTATGAAGAAAGATTACAAGAGCTGAGCCTTAAGGAGATGAAGAGGAGACCTGACTGAAGTGTGCAAAATGATGAAGGGAATTAGTCCAGTGGATCGAGATGGTGACTTTAAAATGAGTTCATCAAGAACACGGGGACACCGCTGGAAACTCATGAAGGGGAAATTTCACACAAACGTGAGGAAGTTTTTCTTTACACAAAGAACCACAGACACTTGGAATAAGCGACCAAGTAGTGTGGTAGACCGTAAGACTTTAGGGACCCTCAAAACTCAACTTGATGCGATTTTGGATGAATTAAGTTGATGGGACTGGAGAACTTTTGTTGGGCTGAGTGGCCTGCTCTTGTCCAAATTGTTTTCATGTTCTAATATTCTAATCAAGAAAAAAACCCAGAATGGATCAGATATGGTGGTCATTGATTTGGAGAAGGTGCCACATCAGGAGCTGTGGAAGTGCCTGAGAGAGTAAGGAGGTCCAGAGAAGCGTGTGAGGATTGTCCAGAATATGGATGATGAGGGAGTGAGGTCTTGGGTTCAAAGCAGTGTTGGGGTGCCGGTTCGAGGAGGTCTGCATCAGGGATCTTCTTATACTCCTTATCTCCCTGATAAGTTTTTAAAAGACCAAAGGGTGCAAGCTTTGTGCTGACGACATTGTGTTGTGCAGCACAACGGAAAAGGAAGTAGAGAGAAAGCTGGGAGAATGAAGAAGGGCCTTGGAAGACAAAATGAGGATCAGAATTCAAAAGTTTGCCTGCAGTGGAGAGAAAACAAAAAGAGTGGAGAAGTTTAAATATGGAGGATCAGTGGTAGACCACGATGGAGAGTGAGATAAGCTACAGAGTGCAGTGTGGATGGAAGAATTGGAAGTATTGTGTGGTCGAAGAATTACGATGAAGGTTAAAGGTCAGGTTTATAAGACCACCAATGGTGTATGGCGCTGCGACTTGGCCAGTAAGGAAGAAGTTGGATGTGGCAGAAATGAGAAGGTTGGGATGGATGTGTGGAGAATGAGAGTGGACAGCAGAAGGAATGACCGGCAGGTGGCACTGCACACACCGTACCCCACGTCACAATACAAAGGGGTCACACATTGAAAGAATGAGGCAGTCAGAGGGACAACAAAAGTGGGAGAAAAACCTAGGAAGGTACAGGAAAGGAGGTCCAAGCGGTGGCCCTAAAAACAACGCCTGCGTCATTAAGAAAGCGAGAGACGCTTCGTGGCCGTCTACAGTACAGCAGACCGATGCCTATGCAGTCAGAATACATGACATTATGAATCTGGATGTGGGCATCGAGTCACTAAATGGAATTGGCATGATTTAAATCATAAAAAAAAAACGTTTTAATTGCGTTGTTTCATTTTAAACGTCCTTGTAAACATCAGAGTTCAAACACTTGAAGCAATTATGGATTTGGCAGCAGCGTGAAGCACATTTGGCAAGCAAGTGAGAAGGACACACAAGTGGGCATTTCAGAATTGTTGGCAGGACCAGCTTTGACTGCGGTCCTCGTCTTTCGCTGCGAATTTCAGGATTCAGTTCCTCACTAAGCATGGCAGAGCATATGGCATTGAGTGCCCGTCATTCTGAAAACGCACCAGAATGGGACCCTTCATACTCCTAAAAGAAGGTCATCGTGATATTCTTGGTGGATGGATGGATGGATGGATGGATGGATGGATGGATGTTAAATGTGGGTGTTGACATCTACCACCGATGACGTGAGTGTATGTGGCATATCAAAGAAGACCCCAGAAGAGACCCAACTGCAGCAACTTGACCCTTCTCTCCGTGTCGTCCACACGTTCACACACACACATACTGATTCATGCTGTAATCTGAGAGGGGGGTCCACGTTGGTGGTGGTGGTCAGTCCTATCTAATCAAAGACGTTCAAAGCGTTCATTTTTTATTACTGATTTCATTTCGCACGCAGTTTCTTCCCACCCGTCCAGCCCATTTGGAATGGCGCGTCTCTGTTGACTGAGCCGACTTCAGGAAGTGGGCTAATCCACAGAATTTAACTAACAAAGTCCCTCCGTGTTTAACTAGACTGTTTGTGCAAGATAATAAAAAAATAATAATACCATTGCTGCCTGGGGGCGCTGCTGTTTTTGGTCATGGCAAACTGAACTGAAAATGAAGTAAACAACAGGAGCCCCTCGGGACATGCGAGCTTGGAAGGGAAAAGGCAAACAAACACACAGACACACACACAAAGTAAACAGGAGGTGGCGCTAAAGAGGACATCCGAGGACTTGCAATGTACCTCTGATGCCGGTGGGGGGGGGGGGGGGCACACAAAACATTAAATGCAACAGCAGGTGGGATATGGGATGAAACACAAATGGGATGAAATCACTGCCGGTGGTCCGTGACGGGTCACGAGGGGTCATTTTGGCTGCTGTAGCAGGCCAGTCTTTGCAGTTTGCTCCTTTCTGAGCTGCTGCTGTAGTTAACCTGAAGACGTGATGTTCTTCCACTGGCTTCCAGTCCAAGGTTGGTTCCTTCCTTATGTTCCATGTTGCTGGGAACTCCATAATATTCACAGACATATCTGCTCAATTTAGTCATGTGACTATACATTTATGTTATATAGTGCCAGTTGAAAGGGTCCGGCTAAGGTGGTCCACACATCTCATTAGGACGCCTCCTTGCAGAGGTGTTGTGGGGACATCCAACCCGGGGGGAGACCTCCAGGCAGACCTACACTCTTGAAAATCCTGGTTCTTTAATGGCACTTGGGGGTTCTATACTGGGTTGTGTGGTTCCATCATTGCTTGGCCAAGCACTCTATCTATCTATTAAACAGCCTTTCACATCTATCTATCTATCTATTATATAGTGCCTTTTATTTCTATCTATGTATCTATCTAATAGATAGATATGTATGAAAGGCACTATTTATCTATCTATCTATCATATAGTGCCTTTCATATCTATCTATCTATCTAATAGATAGATACATAGATAGAAATAAAAGGCACTATATAATAGATAGATATGAAAGGCACTATATGATAGATAGATAGATAGATAG
>JANRMT010038647.1:688-16584 GCA_026402145.1 Polypterus bichir lapradei | reverse complement strand
CGAATAAAGTATCCATTATTCATGAAGCTTCAATAGGTGAATAGGTGATCTGTCTTTCTGCGTTAACCGCATGCGTTTTCATACGTCTCAAACTAAGGGGATGCGAGGTTAAAATAAATCGAGAAGCGCGCGTACATACTTAGTGCATCCCCTCTCGGGAATCGAACCTCGGACGTGGGCGCTACAGGCGAATGCTTTACCATCGCGCCACTGCGTGTGGTTTATCTATTCGAGCGTAGCAGTGTAATTAGGTTTTTGTTCAGCACTCTTTGGAACTGTTACTTTTTGTCTGCGTACTGCGTCAGTTCACGTGAGCCGCTGAATATGGTTTTATATGTCACTCGCTCGCTTCTAATTGTTTCGCTGCCTTCTTAATTATATAATGCATGTTTTCTAAAGCGCGTTTTGTACCTCTTCCTGGCTTTCTACATAATGCGTGATTACGTGAGAGGCGTGATGATGTCATACGGAACTCCGCCCCTCCAGCTCAACTCCATTACAGTAAATGGAGAAAAGCAACTTCCAGTTATGACCATTACGCGTAGAATTTCGAAATGAAACCTGCCCAACTTTTGTAAGGAAGCTGTAAGGAATGAGCCTGCCAAATTTCAGCCTTCTACCTACACGGGAAGTTGGAGAATTAGTGATGTCAGTCAGTCAGTCAGTCAGTCAGTGAGTGAGTGAGTGAGTGAGGGCTTTGCCGTTTATTAGTATAGATCAAGTAACATAATGTAACATGAACATTAAGAACCTTAAATGTTTTTTCATTACCTGTTCTCCATGGCATGGTCCACCAATGCGCCATCCAGATCGATACATACCTGAAGATGAAGAGCAACATTGTCACAGGAGGCCTGACACATCTGTACTGGTATTCTCTGAAATTCTTCTGTGATAGCTGCATGTAGCTCAGCCATATTTTGGATACAATGTTGATACACTGGTCCAGTGCATTGTTACTTCAATTCTCAGGCTACACAGTGATGCCATTTTCAATACTTTTTGCGCAGTAGTTTAAATGCTACAGCCTGTGAAACGTCATATACTGTACATAAATATTGGCCACCCAGTATATATACTGCTCAAAAAATTAAAGAAACACTTTTTAATCACAGTATAGCATCAAGTCAATGAAACTTCTGGGATATTGATCTGGTCAGTTGGGTAGCAGAGGGGGTTGTTAATCAGTTTCAGTTGCTTTGGTGTTAGTGAAATTAACAACAGGTGCACTAGAAGGGCCAACAATGAGATAAACTATCCAGAACAGGAATAGTTTAACAGGTGGAGGCCACTGACATTTTTCCCCCCTCATCTGTTTTTTCACTCGTTTTGCATTTGGCTACGGTGAATGTCACTACTGGTACATGAGGTGATACCTGGACCCTACAGAGGTTGCACAGGTAGTCCAACTTCTCCATCAATACACGCCATTGCCAGAAGGTTTGCGGTGTCTCCCAGCACAGTCTCAAGGGCATGGAGGAGATTCCAGGAGATAGGCAGTTACTCTAGGAGAGCTGGACAAGGCCCTAGAAGGTCCTTAACCCATAGGCAGGACCGGTATCTGCTCCTTTGGGCAAGGATGTACAGGATGATCACTGCCAGAGCCCTACAAAATAACCTCCAGCAGGCCACTAGTGTGAATGTCTCTGACCAGACAATCAGAAACAGACTTCATGAGGGTGGCCTGAGGGCCCGACATCCTCTAGTGGGCCCTGTGCTCACTGCCTGGCATCATGGAACTAGACTGGCATTTGCCATAGAATACCAGGATTGGCAGGTCCAACACTGGTGCCCTGTGCTTTTCACAGATGAGAGCAGGTTCACCCTAATCAAATGTGGTAGACGTGAAAGGGTCTGGAAAAGCCATGGAGAACGTTATACTGCCTGTAACATCGTTCAGCATGACTAGTTTGGTGGTGGGTCAGTGATGGTCTGGATTGGTCAGGCCTGAACATGCTTAGCTTCTGGTGGATGACCTGTTCTGAAGTGCAGGTGGTATGCCAGTCTTAGGTCCAAAGCTCATTGGAGCAGATTTTCATTAAGGTATCTCTGTACTTTGCTTCATTCAGCATTACCTAATCCCTGTCTAGTCTCCCAATCCCTGACTTTGGAAAACAACTCCACAGAGCACTGTTGATATGGTGATTAGTGGCTTCTGGTTTCTTCCAGACATGTAACTTAGAATTGAAGCCAAGCAGCTCAGTCTTGGTTCCATCAGACATCAGACTAGAGAATCTTGTTTCTCACAGTTCAAGTCTTTAAAGGGTACCTTAGGTGGTTTTTTGCAAACTCCAAATCAACTTTTAACTGGCTACTCTACCATAAAACCCAAATTGGTGGTGTGTTGCAGTGGTGGTTGTCCTTCTGGAATTTCTCCCATCTCCACACAATGTTGTCTGGAGCTCAGCTAGTGACCATCAGGTTCTTGGTCAACTGTCTTACAAAGACCCATCTCCCTGGATTGCTGGGTTTGCCCAGCAGCCAGACAGATCTTTGATGAGTTATGAGCGGTTATTCCAGATTTCTTCCCTTGAGGAATTAATGGAGGCAGTTGTGCTCTTAGTAATGCTGCACAAATTTTTTGAAGCCTTCCTTAAATCTTGACACAATTTTGTATCTAAACTCTGCGAGCGATTCCTAGGACCTCACGGCTTAGTGTTTACTCAACTGTTGACCTTCTATAAATGGGTGTGTGCCTTTTCTAATCATGTCCTTTCAAATGAATTGACCACAGGTGGACCCCAAACCAGGTGTAGAAACATCTCAATGAGGATAAATACAATGGGATGCACCTGAGCCATATTTCAAGTGTCAGAATATTTGTGTCCAAGTGATATTTCAGTTTTTTATTTTTAATACATTTGTGATATTTTCTAAAAACCTGATTTTTGTTTGTCATTGTGGGGTTTCAAGTGTTGCTGGATGAGGGGAAAAAACAAATTTAAAGAATTTTAACACTAGGGTGTTGTACCGTGTTAGCCATTATGAATGTAGAGAAAAGCCAAGCAAAATGACACCTTTTATTGGCTAACTAAAAAGATTACAATATGCAAGCTTTCGAGGCAACTCAGGCCCCTTCTTCAGGATGCCTCCAAGCAGTGTGCATGCCTAGGTGCTTGATTTTATACACCTATGACCATGGAAGTGATTGGAACATCTGGATTCAATGATTTGGAGGGGTGTCCCAATATTTTTGGCAATAGCGTATTTTCAGCAAAGATTTAAAAATTGACAAGGTTGGAGCTGCTCTTATCTGAAGCAGCAGGCTGTTCCAGAGCAGAGGGGCAGTCACCGCAAAGGCACCCCGTTTCTTTTGCTTTGATTGTGGTAAGACCAGTAGCAACTGGTCAGATGATCCCAGGGACTGAGAAGGGGCAAGGAGTCAAGGAAGTCCTGGTCCAGACTATTTAAACAGTTAAAAGTGTGCAATAAAATTCTAAGACTGACAGGAAGCCAATGAAGTGAAGCCAAAATTGGAGTGATGTGGCCACAATCACGTGACCCAGTTCAGTGCCTCGCAGTAGAATTATGGACCAGCCGCAAGTAAGAGAGAAGAGTTTGCCTGACACCACAGTATAATGAGTTACAATAGTCAAGACGTGATGAAACAACTATTTCCAATTCATCAAAACAAATAAAAGACTTGACTTTAGAAATGGCTCTTAACTGAAAAAGCAGCTTCTTACAGCAGAGTTTATCTGCTTATCCAATTTAAGACTATTGTCGAGGATAACACTCAGATTTTTTGCAGATGTCTTGCAATGTTTCGCTAATATGCCTAGGTTAGTGACAGGCATACTAGACACACTGGATAGACTAAACAGCACAGTCTCAATTTTACTTTGATTTAAATCAAGAAAATTTGACGACATGCAGCACTTTACATCATCCAGGCAAGCCTAAAGAGACCCCAGGGAGTTGTTTCTAAGTGGTAGATAAATCTGGGTGTCATCCACAAAACAGTGGAAAGATACATTATGCTTATGGAAAACAGAGCCAAGAGGAAGCATGTATAATGAAAACAGAACTGGCCCAAGAATAGAACCTTGTTGGATTAAATATTTTAGCTGAGTGTGGGAAAATGACAATTCAGCTAAATTAACTAAAATCCACCTTTCACAAAAATAAGAACTAAACCAATTTAGAGCAGTAGCTCAAATGCCAATGACATTCTCTAGACAATACAGTAAAACATTGTGATTAATGGTGTCAAAAGCTGCAGTCAAATCTAAAAGTACAACAGATGATCCAGAGTCAACAGACAGTAAAATATCATTAAGAACTTTTTCAGCTGTTGTTGTTTAAAACCAGATTGAAAATTTTCATGTATGTGATTATCCTCTAAAAATGTTTGCTATCGACTAACTACAAGTTTTACTAGGACTTAAAAGGTAGCTGAGATGTTGGTCTAAAATTTGACAGTACAGTCAGATCAAGATTTGTTTTTTTTAAGAAAGGGTGCACCACAGCATGTTTAAAATAGGCTGGAACTGAAACAGTTTTGAGGGAGTTCTTAATAATACTCATAATAAAAGGTATTTTATTGCTATTTTATACTGCTTGGGACAAAGACACATTTTTCCTTGATTTCCCCCTCTGCTCCACAGTTTAAAGCTACAAATCAAACATTACAGACATTGTGATGAAGTGAACATCACAGACTTTCATTTAAGGGTATTTGAATCCATTTTGGTCACACAACACTTTTCTGCATGGTCCGCCTGTTTCAGGACACCATAATGTTTGGCGTTACGGGTGTTTCTGATTCCTCAGGTGGGTTTCATTGCTTTATAAGATACCTTGGCTTACTTCTGCCCTCTTTGGAGTTTGTGGTTGCCATTGTTCAACATGTGCCAAAGAAAGTCAAAGAAGCCATTATGAGGTTGAACAACAAGAACAAAACTATTAGAGACATCTATAAAACCTTAGGGTGCCATAAATCAACTGTCTGGAATATCATTAAGAAGAAAGAATGGACTGGTGAACTCAGTGCAAAGGGACTGGCAGGCCAAGAAAGACCTCCACTGCTGAGGAATCCTCACTATGGTAAAGAAAAAGCCCCCAATGCCTGTCTGACAGATCAGAAACAGTCTTCAGGAGGCAGATGTGTGTATCAGAGACGAATATATGCAGAGGACTTCATAAACAGAAATACAGAGACCACATGGCAAGATGCAAGCCACTAGTCAGCCACAAAAACAAGATGGTCAGATTATTGTTTCCAAAAAATGTATTTTAAAGAGCCTGCAGAATTCTGAAAAAAAAAGTCTTGTGGACTGGCGAGACAAAGATGCACCTGCATCAGAGTGATGGCAAGAGCAAAGTGTGGAGATGGACCACGTCATCTGTTAGACATTGTGGGGTTGGGTGAGGGGTGTGCGGGTGTGTTATGGCTTTGTAATGTATGGCTGCAACAGGTACTGACACACTTCTCTTCATTGATGATGGAACTGCTGATGGCAGATGGAAATTCTAGAAGGACAACCACCACAGCAACACACCACCAATTTGTGCTTTATGGCAGAGTAGCCAGAGGGAAGCCTCTCCCCAGTATTACTATGTAGAGCCAACTTATCTACTCCTGATAAATTCCTACAAAGTCATTGGATGGCACTTCATCCTACAAGATAATGATCAAAACATAATGCTAAGGCAACACGTGAGTTTTTCAAAGCTAACAAATGGAAAATTCTCAAATGGTCAAGCCCGTCACCCAATTCACATCCAATCCCATCATATGCTGGAGAGAAACCTTAAGGGGCCAGTGTGGTACAGTGGTTAAGGCTTTCGGTTGTGGGTTCAAATCCCACTACTGACACTGTGTGACCAGAAGCAGGTCACTTGACCTGCCTGTGCTCCAACTGGAAAACCAAAAGTAATGTATCCAATTGTATTATAAATATTATAAGTCGCTTTGGATAAAGGCATCAGCCAAAATAAGTAAACCAGGAGCTGAAGATGGCTGCATTAGAGGCTTGGCAGAGCATCACCAGAGAAGATCCTCAGCACTTGCAGATGTCTAAGAATCCCAGACTTCAAGGAGTCATTGCAGGCAAGGGATATGCGACAAAAACCTAAACATGATTGCATAAATATACCTGTCATTGCTGTGTCCCAAATATTAGGGTACACTAAAATGGGGGGACCATGCTGAAAAAGTGTTGTGCTACCAAAATGTATACAAATCCCCTTAAATGAAAGTCTGTGATGTGCACTTAAATCAGGTCTGAATTGTTTGTTTCTAATTTTAAACTGTGGCGCCGAGGGGGAAATCAAGAAAAAATGTGTCTTTGTCCCAAGCAATCTGGAGGGCAAAACATCTCCTAAAAGGAATTTCAATCATTTTAATATATAGGATCGTTATAATAGTAGAATATATGCTAATACTCCAAAAGTATTACTTATATTGTTTGCGCAAAAACGATGCAGCGCACATGGTCCTTTTTTTTTTTTGTCACAGTTGCGATTGAGTGTCCCCCTTCTTGTCTCTGTGATTATTTCAATCCTTGAACATTTCACAGCAGTTTCTTTGTAGGTTTAGAACAGTAGAAAGCGAATGATTTATCAGTTTGGAACTTAGCTTGTGGGTGTGTTATCTGTAGCCGGTAAACCTGTTGGGTTGCATTCAGGGCATCTACTACTTATTGCCTCTCCACCACTTTTGAATTTGAATGAGGAGTGCTAGAGAAAGTGGGTCTGAGTGGTGCTGACAAAAAGCAGGTTTTTGCTTTTCTTGAAATTAATGCCATTACTTTGTTCATAAAGCGATGTTGATATTCAGTTTATTTTAACAGTATGCTAAGTCAATGAGAAATCAGCTGTGAGTACCACAATGGATGGATTGGCATCCTTACCTAGATAAGTGATGGAAGCACGATACGAATACCTGCAGGGCAGGCTGGGAAATGTAGTTCATGTCGGGGTTCCCAGGGGCCACAAGAGAGACCTACCAGGAAGCCTTGAGCCTTCTTTGAGGGACCTCTGCATGACCTGGAAGTGCTTGCAAGGTGCAATGTTATAGCACCTGAAGTTCTCCTTGGTCCAGGAGGGAGTCCTCTCTTAAAAACATGTCAGAGACGGGAGGAGAGTGGATGGTGTGGAAGGAGGAAATGGAAAGCTTGTTATGGTATTAAATTACCTGGTAAGAGGATTCCGAAGTCTGTAGTGGTATTGTATTTAAGAAAACATCTTGTATTTGAATCCAGGATGGTGCTGTCTAGTTGTGTCTCAAGATATGGGGTGCAGTGCAGTTGCACCCCCTTGTAGTAACAAAATATATCTAGGTCACTTAGAAAATTGTTAATTAGGAGGAAAATTCCAAAAGAAAAAGCAAAAAGAAAAAAATGGCTTGATTTACTGACACACAGACCTGGAAATGTTATAAAGAGCCCATATGACAAAAAGAATGAGCTGCTCTATTAAAAGTAACTGCCTAAATAGGTAATTTGAATTATCCTTACACTTCCACTTGCTTTACTAGTGATAAGCGAACCCAGTTGATTTCTCTACACCTTTAGCTTTGCAAAAAGAAGCATAGGGGAAGAAGAAAATGAACTAGTATTAGTTCATTTAGTTTTGAGTGGAATATGGTGCAGTGGTCTTGTGTGTGTCCCTGGGGGCAAAGGTAATGTCTGCCAGCTATGCTAGAAAATGTGACCTGTGCTGTGAGGTAGCAGGGATAACCACTGTGCCGCCATACCTCCGAGTCTACAATACTTTGAGCCTTTTATCTCTCTCTGCATCTCCCAAGCTTCTGACACTATGACTAACACCCAGAGAGCCTGTGATGCAAGGGATCAGGGTTATATACTCTGGGGGGTTGTCCCTGTCACTCGCATCTGCATTACATAGCGAGGAACATAGCCTGCTTAAACCAGCAGTGAAGACACAAAGTACAATGAATCTATGCACATTAATGAGGTATTTTTATAACTAGCTATGCTAACCACCTAAAACAGAGGTTGAACTCTAAGTAGTCAACGTAGACCTCAGTGTTGACATTAGCAGTACACCATGCAATGCATATATCTCCGTTATATGCCATTTGGTATGGGATTCATAAAAGCAGTGTTAATGTTTATGATGCACCTTCTATTGGAATGACAACTGCAATGTGTTTCTTACTAAAAAGGTTTGATATGCGCCATCTGTTGCAATTTATAAATACAATGCATATGTCTCTGTTACGTGCCATTTGGTATGGGATTCATGAAAGTAGTGTTATTGTTTGTGATGTGCCATCTATTGGAATGAAAAATGCAATGCATGTCTCTGTTATGTGCCATTTGGTATGGGATTCGTAAAAGCAGAGTTAATGTTTGTGATGCACCATCTGTTAGAATGAAAAAATGCAATGCATTTTGTTACTAAAAATGAGTGTGATGCACCATCTTTTGGGATGACAAACACATAGCAACTGGATGAACACACAGATAGACATTGATCCTTTTATGTTGGTGGTCATTCTCATTTTGGTCAGCTAATGTACCCCTTAAATGAAAATATTGTTTTTTTGCTTTTCTTTTTTAAAAACATGTCCAAAGTGGAAATGTGCCTGTACTACCAACTGGGCAGTGACATCACACATCAGTGTATACAGTGTAATTTATTCGGATATGCGTGAATCAGATCAGGCAGCACCATAACGTACAAGGTGGAGTAGGTTTACAGAATGCAAGCATTAAAGTTCTGTGCATGTGTGACACAGCGCGAGCAGGTAGCAAACATAGGGTAGTTTAATCTCCATCCAACATGGCTGCTGCTGCAGAAAACTACACCTTAATTACAAATAGTTTATTTATGCTGTAACTCAAAATTAAACGTTGCCATGCATGCACGTCTGGGGACCACCTTCCTGGCTCTGGTGAGGTAAGCAGTTTCACCCTGGGATGACAGTTGACACAGATGCTAGCACTGTCTTCTCTTTCCTCCTCCACAGCCAAGAAAAAATGCCCAATTAGGATGACTGAATCCACCCCACTACTCAGAGAAAACTCCACCCCTTATGGGATGGGCATGGATTAAACATCAAGCAAAAATAAGCACATGCTTAGTATATCAAGGGAAAGGTGGCATGGGGTTAGGCAACCCAGACATTTTCCATTGCAAGATTTACCATAGGCCACATGGTGCAAAACTGCTAATGGTGCAGCTGAAGCAGGTTCCACAAAAAGGGGCTCCCACATTAAGTGGGAAAAAAATACATACATTTATATAATAAACAAGTACAATAATATAAATAATAAAATGGTAATAATAGAGGTTAATGATATATATTAATCTTGGGAATACAACAAAGTTGAATCTGGTAAGTGCCACATGGCCCACCGAGGCTCACATGATCGTTTCTTGTCTTGGTCATGTCAGCTGCCCTGTTCAGTCGTCCACTGACAGTGAGTGCAGCTCATATACATGGGGGCACCAAAATCTTGTAATTGCTTATGGCCTTCTCTCATTCCCAAACTGACAATAGAGAAGGGAAGAGCTTCTGAACAACTACGCATGTTATATAAAGCTGTAAATTGCTTTGCTTTTTGAGATGTTTGTCTGCTGTCTTTTTTTATTAATATTGGAATGGGTTACCGGGTTACCCCAAACCTTTCTCTGGCTCCTTGAGTTATCTACTTACCCAGCCACCCTTACAATGCAACCAAAACTTAAACACCAGTAATATACTGTATACAAAAAAAAAAAAAACACATACACATTTTATTTTTCAAAGGTGGCACAGACATGTAGTAGTTAGTGCTGCCTTCTTCTGAATTCTGTGCTCTGTCACTGTCAGATAGCCTTGCTACCTTGATGCTGCTGGCACAGCCTCTGTCCTGCACCACTGTGACTGTGATTTGGATTAAGTGGGTTTGGGAATGTTTTGCTATTTTGTTTTCTAATACTAATGTGTTAAAACTGTAAACAGGTTGGTTAGGCTCAGACTCCAATATCCCAAGTCAGCCACGGTCTGCAGTTCATTATGGCTCAGTGATTAGAGTAGAATATCAAGAAATCCTGATCATGAATCTGTCATTAGTGACCTAGTCCAGTGTACACTGACTGCCACCATAGGACACAGACAAGAAAAATAAATGCTTAAAAAATTCTGTAACAATAGCCTTGTTTACACAGACGTTGATAACCTGGTTATTCACAGAATCCTGATTTCTAAAATGCCATGTAAATCCTTACTCCGGTTAAAGAAACCTAATTAACAGTGAATAACCCAATTACTGCAGTGGGCTGGTGCCCTGCCCCAGGGATTTGTTCCTGCCTTGCACCCTGTGTTGGCTGGGATTGGCTCCAGCAGACCCCTGTGACCCTGTGTTAGGATATAGGGGGTTGGATGATAGATGGATGGATAACCCGATTATGTAGCCATGTGAACCCTTAACTGCTTAGGATTTTGTCAGTGAAAGTGGCTCACAGTCACTTTCAACAGTAGAAGAGTCCACAAAATGCATTTTGAAAAGGCAAAAGATTAGGCGATCGCATTTATCCTTTTCCTGTCTGAAAAAAAATCTGTCTCAGTATTTCAGAAAAAATCTGTAAATTTATGTTGATGAGCTGAACTCGCTAGCACCATCTCGAGAGCAGTAGGATAAACTCAACGATTTCTGAAAGACTCAGAGATTATTTCAGCCAAGAGAAGGAGAATGCGATCACATTATGTTAAAGGAGAGGGTTAATATCAGGCAGTAAAAAAAAAATCATGCTGAAAGCACTGTTGTAGAAGTCTAGGCAAAAGAAATAGCTAAACTATATAAAAATGGGAATAACTAAGAAGAAGAAGAAGACGACATAATCTAATGCAATACTTATCTGAAGCAAAAAAATAACTACGTTACTATTAATCCACAGCACTGGGTTCAAGGCAGCAAGCACACGTACCGGTCCTTTACAGAAAAGAGGGTGTCGCCTCCAATCCAGTAACAGAAGTCTATAAATAAAGAGTTAATTTGACTAAACACACTTAGAAAACACAAGAAAATGATCAGAGGCGTCATGCTTATTTTCGGATTCACAGTGACCGATGAGGATATTTAGCTCACTTTTTGTGCAGTTTAATGACATTGGACCGCGTTGACAAGGGAGAATGCCAGAAAATTACTTGCAGATCTTTAAGAAACCAGGTTTCTGTTATAACCCGGTAATGTGTCTGCATGTAAACACGCTCAATGACTCATATTCATAAAAACACAGATACAACAATTCAGTGGGTTCAACTTTTTTTTTCTCTCACGACCCATTTTTTTCCCCCGATCATCGTGCCATTCTCCCTTAAAAATCGCTGCTGAGTTTGTTCTCCCTTGAAAAACCGACTTCCTGGGGGTTTGTTTTTGTCTGGCTGGCTGCAACCAATCGCGACCTTTTCTCATTCACTTCAGTTGTAATTCACGACTGAGCCTGACTCATCGTTTAAGAAACTCTGATGTAATTACAGGCATTAGTCAAGGATGAAGATGTTTTAACAGTCCTTTACAGTATCATGTGGATACAAACTGAGCCCAAATAGGCACCACGTCAGGTACAAATGATTAGAGAGTAATTGATCAATGGAGAGGGTCCTGTCTATGCCTGTCTTATTCAAACTTCACACATTTAGTTTAGCTTGCTCTTTGTTGTTTGAAATGTGTGTCAGCATCATGCCTAGATCAAAAGCTCTTCATTGCCTTCAGAAATAAGGTTCTAGATGCCTAGGAGTCTAGGAAGGGATTTAAAAAGATCTCCAAACAACTGGAAGTTAAACAATCCACTGTCAAGAGGATCATCTACAAATGGAGATTTCAAACAACTGCCAACTTGTCCTGGCCAAGCCACCCCAACAGGTTCAGCCAGAGAGCAGAAAAAAAAAAAAAAGATGCTGAAATCATCATTTGACATACAGGTAGCTCTTGCCACCGTTGACGTCAAAGTTCTTGAGTCTACCATTACAAAGAAGCTTCACAAATTAGATCTATATGGGAAGTGTGCCTGGAGGAAACCTTTGCTTTCTAGAAGTAACACCCGAGTAACATTAAAGTTTGCCTACAAACGCCTAGGCAAAAAGCAGGACTTCTAGAACAACATGTTCTGGCTCGACAAAGTAAAAAATATTTTTTAGCCACAGTACCAGAAGACATGTTAGGTGAAAAACAAAGACAGCATTTGACCAGAAGGGTTAAGGTTGTTTTGCTGCATCAGGGCCTGTTCAGCTCACCATCACAGAATCCACTAGTACCCAGAAGGGTGATTGAGGGTAATGTGAAACCAGTACCACCAACAACAAATGGCTGAATAAGTGGAAACTGAGGGTTCTGGAACGGCCAATTCTAAGCACAGATTTGAATTCAATCGAAATGTGGGGGGATTTGAAACTGGCTATACCTGTAAGACACCCCTCCAAAATCTCACAACAGAAAAAATTCTGCATGGAGGTGTGGGAAAAAGTTCTCCCAGTCCATGTCAGAAACTGGAAATGCCTACTTAAGATTGAGATTTTTTCATCCAAATAGGGCAATACCAGCTTAGACCAATGGGTGTATTTACCTTTTTCCTCAGATGATTCCATTGACTGAATTACTGCAAAGTCAAATCCACCCCGCCCTGACCCCCTTAATTACCTTCATCTAAACATAGTATAACATATGTTAAAAGGAAAGAATGTTTCAAGGGGCATGATACTTCATGAGGTGACATTTACTATAGAAAATACAGTTGCTGTAGAAAATACAATAATATTGAATTTATTATTAACATTCATAAGCTTAATGTTCAAGCCTGCCTTATGCTGATGGAATTTTTAACAGAAATTAACTTTATTGCCATGCCAAACACCCATTGTAAAAATGAAACTAAAATACAGTAACACTATTATACATAACTCTGTCCTAGGCTCTAAATTTCTACAATTTGAAAATTGCTACATTTTAGAAATTTGTTGATGTTCACATGGCAAATGCCCGCAATAATGAATTTTTGCTGTCCAACATCTATTCCATCAGGCTTAGTCTGCCAAGCAAAATAAATACAAGTAAAATTTAAATAAAACAAATATGCAAATTCAAGAAATTGCAAATTAAATGCACATGATTCCTGCTAGGGCAGTTTGAGTAGATGCTGTCTCCATAGCACACTTATGCTATTGGCTTTGGGCAGCTACTTTACCTGTCAGCAGTGACAAGTTTGCCAAAAATGGGAATATGAAGAGCCAAATGTGAAACATGCTTAGAAACATAGCCATTCTATGCACTATTCTTTTATCACCGAAAAGGAGGCTGAAAGTAGTAACCGAATGGACTCTTTGTCATCCACAGATAGACAGCGTACAGAGGCAATTAAAAAGTCTAACAGGATGTCGAGTAACTCAACAGGCTGTGTGGGGTACAAGCCATGAGACGTTTTGCTAAGACTTCTTAACAATCCATGAGACAAGTTATAAAGTACTGTAATCAGAAGCATAGGACCTCCAAATGTCATCTGGATGATAATCTTGCTAACATTTCATAAAAAGCATGATAGGAAATGGCAAGCTGTGTTTAGCCAACTTGTCTGTTCTTGTCAAAACACTGTGCAGATTCAAATTTTTACAATGGGAATATAACCACCCCGATATGGAAAGCCAAAATGTTCTTGTGTTCAACTGTTTTATTTTTTTTAATAGGTTTTGGCTGTAACTAACTTTTTGAACAATCAGTAGCTGCCTCTCCTTGGTATATATGAATGTGAAAGGATATACCGCCAGGATGTACTGCGTTCCCTGATGTTGGGATCTGGTCACGTGTGAGGACTTTTCTTTACTCAATTACTTCTGACTTGTACATTTTGGTTGCGAATTAGAATACTGTAATCTGCTCCACAAACACAAATTCCCCTATGTACTTACTTACATATATACACACATATATATATATATATATACACACACACACACACACACATATATATATACACATACATACACACATACCTCGTGATGGATCGCCAGCTTCATATTCCAGCCCTCAACCCCAGGACGCCAGGAGGAGTTCTCCCGACAGCATGGACGGGCCCCGAATTCCAGCAGGGCCTCATGGACTATGTAGTTTTTATGCACAACCCTGCTGGATATCCTGGGGCTCACTGGGAGTCGCTGTCGGGAGGCCCGTGGACTCATATACGCCCTATAACCCGGAAGTGCGTCATAATCCCATGACAGGAAGAAACGACGTGCTTCCGGGGTGAAGATACGGACTATTTACCCTGACCCGGAAGGGATAAGGACTTGTGGACTGTGGGGCTAGAACACCTCCGGGTCAAGGGGTATAAAAAGACTCTGGGAAAGCCCAGACACTGAGCTGAGCTGGGAGGAAGGGTAGCTAAGTGTCTGGGAGAAGAGGATTGTTTGATTGTGCTTAATTATTGTATGAATAGTGTAGAGGGGAAGATATATCTCTATCTATCCATCCATCTATATATATATATATATTATATAGTTTAAGACCACTTAAAAAATGGCAAAAAAATCATATTTTGCATGGTTGGATCTTAACAAGGTTCCAAGTAGAGCTTCAACATGCAACAAGAAGAAATGGGAGTGAGACAAAACATTTTTTGAGCATGCAATTTAATGAAAACAACGATTAAACTGAAACAGGCTGTTTTACAGCTGGTCAAAAGTTTAGGACCACATGCCTTTAAAAAGCCAAATCTGTGCAAAGATACACACACACACACACACACACACACACACATATATATATATATTATATATATATCTATACTAATAAACGGCAAAGCCCTCACTCACTCACTCACTCACTGACTGACTGACTGACTCATCACTAATTCTCCAACTTCCCGTGTAGGTAGAAGGCTGAAATTTGGCAGGCTTATTCCTTACAGCTTCCTTACAAAAGTTGGGCAGGTTTCATTTCGAAATTCTACGCGTAATGGTCATAACTGGAAGCTGTTTTTCTCCATTTACTGTAAAGGAGTTGAGCTTGACCGCCGTGGGGGCGGAGTTTCGTGTGACATCATTACGCCGCCCACGTAATCACGTGAACTGACTGTCAACGCACTATGTAGAAAACCAGGAAGAGCTCCAAAATACGCTGAACAAAACATGCATTATATAATTGAGAAGGCAGCGAAACATTAAGAAGCGAGCGAGTGACATACTACCATATTCATCAGTACAGCTACTTCGGAAACAAAGCGAGGTATAAACCTAAACTTTAAATTAACTTAATAGACAGGCTGCCGCTGGTGCTTTTCGTGCCCACGGGTAATGCGGGATACAAGTTTAATGAGAGGACGCAGGATATAAACGAGAGTTTTGATCACTTTGTAACTAAGTTAAAATTGCAGGTGAAGGGGTGTGCTTATGCAAATTCCGAGAGACTGTGTTTGTGGGGGATTGACAGTTAAGGCGGGTGGGGGGGTCACGTCATCATCTCCCCTCCCATTTACCTCATTTCGCTCTGAGCTGAGCTCCGCGGCTAACGCCGTCTTCCGAAGCAACTTCGTCACACTGCCACCAAATACAGAGAAATCCACAAGTTAATACACACTCTGTCTCTAGACTTTCTCCACACTGAATCCTCCAGGCACTACTTACAAAAGGTTACATTGACAATCGTGTTACGTTATTTTTAAAATGTTTAATTTTCTTAGCACAAGCACAGCTGAGAAGCTTCGATGCATGTGCTCCATAACGCGTTAAAAAATAATGCATTTAATCACACTTTGCATTACAATCAAAGGGGAACTTTTGTCAATGCATGATTTCCTGGTACACCGATTACATTGATCAGCGCATCCCAATTCATTTTAGCCTCGCACCACCTTGGTTTGAGAAGAAGTATGAAAAAATATGAGGTTAACACACAAAAACAGATTACCAATTCAAGCTTTATGAATAATCGATTCGCCATCAATAATTGTTT
>JANRMT010038646.1:0-10110 GCA_026402145.1 Polypterus bichir lapradei | reverse complement strand
CGCGATTAAAACTGTTATGAAAACTCGGGTCGCAAATACTTAAAGGTTGAGAAAAGCTGGAATAAGATGATAACAAACCCACTGTGGTAGATCAGGTTGAATTTGCTCTGCTGCACCAAACATTCAAAGGTGTCAATCAGGAGCACATCAGAGAGGCTGAGAGACACGGCGCAGATCAGTCACCGGCACACAGACACACACGGGGAACTCCAATGTGAGCAGTGCACATATCAAGGTCGGCATTAAAGATTGAGTGCTGAGGCAACAAAAAGCAGCGGGATAAACACATCTGGACCTGCTGTTGAAAAAACATTTGCTTTTAACAACAGCATCCCTCCCTCGTGAACACATCTTCAAGGTCCGGACAGGTGATCAGTAAAAAGTTTTTTAGTCACAGCACAGTGCAATAATAAAACATTTCCTAAAACATATAGTTGTCCAGTCTGTATCATTCCTAAGCAATCTTCCAGTAATAGAGGTGCAATCCCAGTTACTAACACATTAACACTCAAAGTAAGAACACATTCCACCTTATCAATTTAATATTTAAAAATTTAAACCACTAAACCCGCCATCAACAACTACAAAAACAGTTGAAATCGTTACTCAAATATTTTTTTGTTATAGACATAAAACAAGATGCACATTTCCATTTGATATATCTTTACTAGTGTTCTCGCCTTGCTCGCTCCCGGTCCATGCTGGAATTTGCTGTTTTAATAAAAAAAAAAAAAGAGAAAATCAGACTCTTTTGGGTCATAATTCACAGGGGGTGGACGTGGGACCCGAACCCACGTATGCTTTATTACGAAGCGGTAACGCTACCACTGAACCACTACTATTTTCAGAAAGATGGTATATAATGTATGTTTTTTAATGTATACATGTATGTATGTACTGAAGACGAAAACAATTATATATAGATGTATACTATATGACATACCTTCAGTGTTGCATGAAAACGTGGCATGAGGCGAAGAATGGATATTTATGAGAGTATTATAGTGAGAGATGTGTCGTCACCTGTATTGCTAAAGCTCTTCTTTGCAGCATTATGCATTCAACAAGTCGGCGTTTGTATGATGTATAATTTATAATTTTATTTTTTGCCACAACATATTATCGGGCACGATCATTTAACATGTATTGATCATCTATAAACTTTCATTTCAATGGGAATTCTGTTGAGTTTTTTAACTCTGTTGATGCCATATGTACTTCAAACGGGAGCTCGATGAATAAATAATGAGTCGAAGCTTTGCGCAGAGTACTGAGATTGCGTCATGACGGGCTTTGAACGGGTCTCCGAAGCCTCAGACATGCGTAGCACTGAGATCATGACGAGGCTCCAAAGCCTCAGACATGCGTAGAAATGAGATTGCGTCAGCTCCTAAGCCTCAGACAAGCTTACTACTGAGATCATGACGGGGCTACTGAAGCCTCAGACATGCGTAGTACTGAGATTGCGTCATGACGGGCTTTGAACGTGGCGCCGAAGCCTCAGACATGCGTACTACTGAGATCATGACGGGACTCCGAAGCCTCAGACATGCGTACTACTGAGATCATGACGGGGCTACTGAAGCCTCAGACATGCGTAGTACCGAGATTGGATCATGACAGGGCTTCGAGCAGACATGGTCACTGGTTACTGAATCTTTGTGAAGCCTCAGCACACTGAAAGGCTATATATTTATAAAACCTCTATATTTTGAGAGTCTATCTGCCACTTAACTCTCTAGTTATATTTTGTAATTCGTATTGACATTACACATTTCAGTTGATATGGTTAAACTACAATTCAGGTAGATGCTGAGAATTAATTATTGTTCTTGTGGATTGCTGTGATTTCCTTTGTCTGATACATAGTGTCAAAGATATATTGTCATATATCAACTTTATATATATATGAAAAGATTAGGTAAATCGTTCAACCTTTTTATGGAACACAATTTTGTTCAAAACCGTACGTCATATAGTATACATCTATAAATATAATTTTTTCGTCTTCATTAGGAGAATATAACAGTGATATTCTCGTATCAATTAAACCATTTTAACGTGCATATGTCAAACAACATATTTCATCCGCCACAGTAAGAACAGTAGTAGTAGTAGTTCAGTTGTGCAGAGCTCGTTAATTATCCGGATTAGGTGGCTCAGTGGTGTTGTCACTCAGGTTCGCGTCGCTGATCCTGCTCTTGTGAAAGTTTTTTTTCTATTCCTCCATTTAACGAGCTTGGACGGATAGCGAGCGAATCGAGCTATCGAGGGAAGGTTGGGCCACCGTAGTCGGGCAGGTGGCACACGCCCCTAATTATATTGTGTATGTAAAGAGTTTCACTGTAAAACGTAATAAACTTCATATTTGTGTGTTTGGAGACCCTGGTGTCGTACTGAATTTGTATTGTAGAAAAACAAACTACTGTCCAGCATTCCTAAATGTGTCTTTTCGTTTCTGATCGCTATACGGCACTTCCAACTTGGGACAATTCGCTATAAACAGTTTCAGCCAACCAGCGCCTTCTAAACATGCAGAACGACAGTGTGAACCTTAATTGTTGCGGCGCAGCATCTTCGTTTCAGTCAGTCATTGTCCTGTTAGACTATTTACTGTTAAGTGCTGCTTGAGCTACCGTTTATAGTACAACAGGTGGCATACGTAGTTCTTAAATCGATACTGAAATGCACACACAAGTCTCCTAAATTATTTATTGAAATACCTACATTTACAGTGTCCGTTTTAAGAAGTCGTAGTTTTTACTTGTTCCCGTTATTAGGAATTATAATTTCTCAGTGTCACATATTATTCGTTACTACTCGTGAGTCCCGTATCATTGAGATTCTGTTTTATATTCTGTATAAGGAAACTTTTTAAAAGGAGCATTGATTAAACTGACTATATCAGACTTGTCATCTTCTTAAAATGACTTTATTGATTTGATATTGACAATTAATCATAAGGTCAAACATCAAGGAGGATTTGAGTTTGCATGGTCTGCGCTGTTTCTTTTTTTTCGTGACATCGTGTCAGTAGAGAGTGCGTCACGTTAACAATGCATTCTGTCCTAAATGACAGCGCACACGCTTTTTTATATTTCCTAAAGGCCAATCTGTCTCAATTTGCTCATTAATATATTTTGACAGTGTATTTTAGTGAGAATGATTATAAACATATTACCCATGTTCATTTCATAGATATGTAACGTTTGGTGAGTATAAATAAAAAGTAACAACACATATAATAGTTATGTTGCATTGTTTATGATTAACAAAATTCATCGTTTATCGGAAATGTTCTACTTATACAGTCGATTTATTCCACTTCTGAAGGTGTACGTTGTCGGTATTCTCCATTGCATTTGCCCCCGAGTGTAACGTGTGCCAGTGTAACCGAGGGATGGCAGACGAGCTCACGTAATGGGTGACAAGGAACATTCTCATCCTGATGCCGAGGCTCTTGTCATAAATATTCCCATCTTGTGCTTTTTCTCGTTCCTGCAAGTTTACTATTATTATTGGACATGTAGAGGAAATGTGTTTTATTTTATGTCTATGAAAGGAAGGACGGTAAAGCCTTGAATGAAACTGAGTGTTGATGCTTTGGGTAACCAGACATGTTAAGGAACAGGGAACATTGAATGTGACATTGACTGCGGGGGATTGTGTAACTGGAAGATGGTTTAAGAATACAGAAACGACAAAAACTTAGTCTTCCAGTAATTCTATTTACGTCAATTATTTACTCTGTTGTGCTGCACTTCGGAAGATTACTTATTTACCCCCCAAGCGCAGCCTTTGATAAGATGAATTCACAAGTAAAGGATGTTGCTGACAAAGTCAGATGCTTTTTTGAAAGTTTGGCTCCAGATGTGCTTATCCAGTTGCTCCTTCTTCTCAGTACTTGAGTGATCTTTACGTTCACCTCTGGATGAATTCACAAAGTTGTGATTAGTTATGCAGAACACGCTTTTACTCACATTGCTTGAATGTCTTGCGCATATACTGGTGTAATGACCACATCGGCTTTAGTGAAGCATTTCTTAGCCTCTGTGATATGATCGACATGGGGTAGAATAGATTATGGATTATTGTAATACGTGCTACCTTACGCAAAATATGCTCATCGATTTGTTACAGATTCTTGGTGGACACGATTCCACACCGAGGAAAAAGGTGATCCATGTAAATCGTTCATAATGTCTCCAAAATATATTTTTTTAACTTTCAGACAAGTACTACTTAACTGTTTTATACAAAATCCTTATTTCAACATATGCGAGCCCCAACTAGGATCTGAACTCGGGTTAGCGTATTGTATCAATATAGCACAGACAACCGCTTTTACGCTTTGAACCAAAGCACTTCAGCAGACTAGTTACTGACCAAATCGACTGCTGACTGCACGGATATCAATGACGTCATTACGCTAGCGTGCTCAAAATCACGTGACGGGCGCATTTGAAGCAAGCCTCGAAGCGGTGCTTCGATCTCCAGTGCTTTGATAGCTCGACACAGTGTCGACACCTGAGTATCGAGCAGCCCATCACTACCCTCCAGGACTGTGATTGAGGACCCCTGCTCTAGAAGATGCCACACCACAGGTTCATATTTTGATGAACACGTAAAGACAGCGCCTCGGTCTTCAAAGCCTCTCATTTGTTTCATGTTAAGAGAACTCATCGTCAGGAGAGTGACCTCTCACTCAAGTACATTTGTACAGTAATCAGTTTGACCCACTTATACGCAGCAAATGGAACCATCAACATTTTTATATATCAAACAATGAGTTATTGATGGCTGGAATTGAGGAGCTGCTGATACCCTGTCTTATGGTGTGCTGAATTAATGGCATTTACTGGGTGAGAGTTGGGGGATAGCAGTTTGCTTCTGTTTACATTTTTGAGGTGAGATCTGCTGGGATTTTAAACTGCTTTATGCCTACATTTACTGTATCCCACACCAACTTATTTATCGGCCTTATTATTTGAAAAAGTGTTGCCACCTTTTCCACTCTCAGACGTTTAAACTCAAATTGGTTTCTGGCCACTGTTGGTACTGTCATGTCATACAGGGGCCTCATGAATGTTCAAGTACAGAAAGAGATAATAATATTCTTTAAATCTTTTTATTTCCATTACTAACATTTTTTAAAAGCAAACTGTACTCTAAATACATTACTTTTAAATGTGCAATTCTTTTTTAATTAAATTAACTTAAATAAGTTAAAACTTTGCATTAACCAAACACACACAATACCTGAATACATGTGAACTTATATTCTGTTTCTGTCCAGAAACCTGGCAGCATTTCTGCTCACACAGTCTTGCCACATTTGCCCTAATGGACTTTACAGTTGAAACTCGGAGTACAGCTTCAAGATTAGCATGAGTAAACTTACACCTATAAAGTTCATAGCTGAGAAAAGTTTCTCACACAGATATGTGCTTCCAAAAAGGCACATTAACTAGTGAACACTTTGGACAGCTCTGGAAAGGATGGAGGTAATTCTGTCAGAAACTTCCCAGTCAAGTGTGCTTTTCCCTGTGCCTCTCTGAACTTAGATTTTAGCTCACTATTGCACTGCAAGTGAATAAGTTCCAATTGGAACACTCTCAACATCAGCTGAAAACGGGTTTTCCGACAGCTGGAAGGTGTTACGGTGTGACCTAGTCAGCAAAACGGCGATCAAACTCTTACAGCAGGGTTTCAATAGCAGATATATATGTATCACTCCTGAATGCTGTGCCATCCTCCACAAGAGATCTACATGTTGGGAAATTAGTACTTTTTGGCAGAAAGCTGCGTTTGCCATAATTTCAATTTTGTGGTGAAGGCTTTCACACTTTCATAAGCTGCTGTGATGAGCTGATCGGTGCTCTGGAGATTCAAGTTAAGTATATTCCGCTCCTGTTTAATGGCCACAAGAAAGCAAGGTCCATAACCCATTGTGGATCTTCTAACTCAGGCATGTCAAACTTACTACCATTGGTGGGCAGCTTCGACTGCCATACATGCGTCAGCGGGCCGCAATGTAACAAATACTATTATACTGTTATACAAAGTTACTGTAGCTTTCTTTCCAATACTGAAAACTTTAAAAAATGTAACGCTTAAAGTTTAAAGAAAAGCAATTTATTTACGTACAACAGCGTACAATTAGAGTCTCAGCCTCTTAGCTAAGTCCTTATATTATTATATTCATTATATTCATTGCTTATATAGGAGTCTTACAGTGTGAGATCTATTTCTTTTGTCCCGACACTTGGCATCTCTTGTTAGTAACCAGTTCGTCAATATCAGGCTTGAAATCTTGTGCAGCTGCAACTTTTATGAGGGATAAGAGGTGCTCGACAGTAAGTCTTGAGCGATGTGGGGTTTTGGTAGCTTTCATTAACGAAAACAATTGCTCACAAAGGTAAGTGCTTCCAACCATAGACAGTACTCTCGATGCCAACATATGGATCTGCACATACGAGGGTGGCAGGTAAGCATACAAGCCTGGCATGCCAACTTCGTTGTATTTTGCCATCAGGATAGAATCTGACTGCAGTTCAGTCAATTCCATTTGGATATTCTCAGGCGCATTCTCAACGTTGTAAGAGTATGGTGACGTAAACAGCACAAATTCCTGTTCATGTGACCTGAAGTCACGTGTTTGACACACCTGTTCTAACTCATTAAACATCCATTCTGCCATTTGCCATGAAAATTTGTCACCTCTGTTAACACAAAATCTCTTCAGGATATTTCCCCTGCTGAGCCAGCGCACCTCAGTAAAGTACACCACAATAAGTTGACTCAGCTTCTTCTAAAAAGGCTCTGAACTGGAGATGCTGTAAACTCTTTGACCTGATGTAATTAATACATTTCAGAACAAGACATGTTCAAATTTTAAGCATTTGCTGCACTGTGGTTGCTGATGAATAATGAAGTGTAAAACTACTGTTGGATCAGTTTTTTTCCACTTCTTAATTTTATTTTTTTTTAACCAATGCTACTAGTCCATTTTGTTTGCCTGTCATGGACGGGGCTCCATCTGTGGTGATGCCTACCAGTTTGTTCCATGGCAAACCAGCACGCTCAATCACGTCACACAGAAGCACATTTATATATCATTGCCTGTGGTATGGCTGTGCATCGGAAATAAACTTAGCAATTCTTTAGTTACATCAAAGTGGGAATTAACACCCCTGATGAAAATCGCTAGTTGAGCAGTGTCGGTTTTGTCTGTGCTTTTGCCAAGAGCCACAGAGTATGCAATAAAAACCTTTAGCTTTCTCGGGTAACTGACCATAAATGTCATTTGATAATTCGCTATGCCGCAGTGTTTGCTGATGAAATATTTTTAAACAAGTGCGTCTTTTCTGAACACAATACTTCAGCAACTTAACATACAGTTCTTAAGAAACTGCCATTCAGTGAATGGCTTTCCTGCCTTAGCGATTAACTCACTTAACACATAATTTGCTTCCACCGCATCATCAGCATCCGTCTTTGCTTTGCGAAAAAGACTTTGCTGTAATTTCAGACCTATGTGTAGCTAGTTTTTCCCTCTTTTCTCCCTGATAGTTATCTTACTGTTCTCCATGTTTAGTCGAGTAATGACATTTGAGATTATATTCTTTCAAAACAGTGACTTTTTTCTTTGCATATAAGAAATACTGTAATATGTCAATCTTTCTTGAAATAGTCTGTGTTCAGCATCCACCTTCCTTTTTGGTTTGGAAAGAGACATCATTTTCATTGTTAACCAAGCAAATGAATTCCAAAAAAATTAACCTTATTTTTTTTAATCAAAAACTGCAAATTTGCACCAAGTAACAGAACTGAAAGATTTACGTTAATTTGAAATAAAAGTTTTAATTTAAAATTACTATTTTTAAACTAGTTTGAATTTAAACAAATAAAAGAAGGAAGTAGGCGAAAATAGGTAAATTAATTTACCATTCGCGTACAGGATTGCATTATTTTGTTGATCTCATATACAGGCCGGTGGGAAGGGGAAGGGGGTCTGGAAATGGCCCATGGACCGGGAGTTTGAGACCCCTGGTTTAATACTTCAGAAGTCTTTTTTTAAATGTTGTTTATGAGAAGAAAATATGCACAGTAATGTCAGTTCACTCACATAAGCAATACAGCGGTACTGCCATTGTGTTCCAAAAAACAAAAAAAAAAAAATCCATCACACTACAAAGAAACATTAGAGAGCTACTGTATATGAAACCAAAGGCCCACTGTCAATCCTTGTCTATTCCTCACGAAAAGGGTTGGGCAGCTGGGGCGAAATGTACATGCAATGCCCACCCCAGCAGACACACTATTCCTGGGTGAGATGCTGTCCTGCCAGATGTATGATTGGCAGCCACTGTTCTATTGCTTCTGACTGCTAGTGGGCGTCTGCTTTTTCCTTCTACCATACTTAAGGATCCCACAGAGGCTTCTGGTAAATATATTATTTGCTGGAGTCTCTCTGGGAACATGAGTGACCTAAAATTGGTTTCCAATAAGTGGGACCCCAGAAGCACTTCCAGGACTGAAGTTATGATGGCTTCTAACTCCTCAGTCATGCAAGCTTGGAGTCAGGAGAGGAGCAATGGCAAGGGTTCAACTGATGAGAAAAAAGAGGAGGTCAGTATTGTTTGGGAAGTGGTATGTGGGGAGGTAGGAAGGAAAATCTTGCATGGATTTTCTGTTAGTGAGGTGAAACATTCCCAGGAAGTCCCTAATGAACATGCTTTGGCTTCTTAAACCTTATTTTTTTATCTATTTCATTATTTTTTTCTCTCTCTCTGTAGTTATTATTGTTTTGTTACTTTTATTAAACTACCCTTCTTATTAATAAAATGGTTTGATATCTGTTCTGCAAATGGGTTCGACTCTTCAGCAACCCACTGTCGCAACTGGCGAAGGCTACGGAGGTGCGAGTGACTCCGACCAAAGGGGCATGAACACCTTGGAGGGGGTGCCGAAGGAGTAGGCCCCATGGTGGCGAATTGGACCCGGAGGCCTCAGGAGTAGGACCCACTTCGGGGATGAGCTGCCCTTGCAGGACGAGCCGCTCCGCCTGATGGGTCTTCGCTGGCGGTGGGGCAGTGTCGCAGATGGCTGGGGGGACGACCCGGCTGGGATGCCTTGGAGAGCCCTGGAACTCAGCACTTCCGCCACACCAGGAAGTGCTGGGGGGAAGAGGAGCAGGGACAGCCGGAGTGCTTCCGGAGATACAGCCAGCATTTCCGCCACACGGGGGCGTGTCGGCGAGAGATTGCCAGGAAGCACCTGGAGCACATCCAGGTGTGGATAAAGGGGGCAGCCTCCCTTCATTCGAGGCTGGAGTTGGGAGGAGAAGGAGACAAGGTCTGGAAGGAGACGTAGAGGAGGCCTGAAGAGTGAAGGCATTGTGTGGTGTTGGCCAGGACTTTGGGGACTCTAGGGGTTTGTGAGCACTGAACTGTGTAAATATTAGGGAAAATAAACATGTGTTGGGTGACAACATATGTCTGCCTGTCTGTGTCTGGGTCATAGTCCACACCACATTTTCACAATATTAACACAGCAGCCAAATTTAAACATCAGTCTGGCAAGCTATTTTATGATAATATTACAGAATTCTTTCCAATTTGTCAAAAACATTTTAACTGTCCCTCAAATTATTTTTTTCCAGTTTAAGATCATATATGTAATTTTCTTTTTGAGATTTTTAGAGATGAATTAGGATTCTTCCAATTGAGCAATCTGCAAGATAAGGCCGGAGTATAGAGCACTCACAGAACGCATGACCTAGTGAGGCCAAATATCTATTGACAGAGACAGAGACTGTCAAACATCAATTGCACCCACTGACTTGGGTACAGAACAACACTATGCTTGGTAAAAATTAGTGATGGAGCTGACAAAGATATGTTCATGCAGAAATAGGTTTTTGCCTACATTGTAATCCTCCTTCCAATTTTTATGTAAACAGTAAAAATTAAAGCCTATGTAAGTAAGTGAGAGTTAATTTTACGTTTATTGGAGACTAGCAGAATACCCACGCTTCGCAGCGGAGAAGTAGTGTGTTAAAGAAGTTATGAAAAAAAAAAGGAAATATTTTAAAAATAACGTAACATG
>JANRMT010038630.1:0-14649 GCA_026402145.1 Polypterus bichir lapradei | reverse complement strand
TATATATATATATATATATATATATATACACACATATAAATATATATGTATGTGTGTGTGTTTGAGAATGGCCGGAATCCTTATCCAGCCAGGATGACTTTGAGGTGGAAGGAGAGGGCGAGACAGCTTACACGGGTCTTTGTCTCCCCCGGGATACTAGATGGCAATAAGCCACAAGGAATGCCGGGTATTGTAGTGCCAGGGGACAGCCTGGTTGGGTCCAATGGAAGAAGCCAGGGGGAGATGCATGATTTGGGAGTCCCTTCTTCATAGGGCTCCAATCTTACGCGGAAGTGCTTTGGAGCCACAGGTTTATATCACTGGCAGCACTCCCAGGAACTGAAAAAAAGGAGCTACCTGCCACATATGATAAAGCCACAGTATAAGCCACAGTCAGGAGGAAAGAAAATGAAGTTTGCGAGGAGGAGTGGAGGAGGCAGTTACCAGTGGCAGGGAGAGGAAGAAAGGAGAGTGACAGTTGCAGTGTGCTGTGTTGTGCTTTATTGCTGCGCTTAGTGACTATGATTGTGACATGGGAAATGCTTAAAAGAAGAGATTAACATGAATAAATCTCTCTTGTGTTTTTATACTTGTGTCAGGGCCTGCTTGTGTTGGGTGTTTGGAGAGCCAGAGCCTCAATTCCAGCAGAAATTTTTAAATCTTCTTTGATCTGTATTAAATTAAAACCACTAAATTGAAAAGAAAATGTAACATTCTCCCATAGCAATTTGGTTGTTTTTGGTAAATATACACCCATTCCATTCCAAACACTGCAACAAGAAAAATGAGACTATTAACAGTTCTTACTTGGATATCTGAATCAGCATCAGAAGAGTCAAACATAGAAGAAATATCAGAATTTCAAAGACAGTAGTTTTAGAAAACTGAGTGTGCAATATATAAGGAAAAAATATGGCTGGCATACCAGTGAACCCTATAACTGGAACATAATCTTTAGGTTTTCCATCTATTATTAAGTCTCTTATGAAAAAATCCCACACACAGATTTCACGATTGTCCAATGTTTAACCATTCAGAATCTCACTATCTCCTAAAACAGTGTAGCTGCATTTGGTGAGGGTCCCCTAATAGTTCAAAATGTATTAACCAGAAAGGCACTCCAGCAGTTAGCATGACTCACTGCACAACAAAAAAACTGTCCAGGTGTTTTTGTTTTATACGTTCTAATGAAATTTGAACCAAATAGTTCTCAAAAAAATAAAAAACCAAAGCTGATAATATACAAAAACAAAGAAAAACGTTCTGTCTATAACATCCAGTTAACAGTTAAGTGTATAGGTACATTTCGTAAAGTTTCTGTATATTATCACATACACTTAAGACTGTATGAACAGTGACAACAGCAACAACAATAATATTTATTTATATAGAACATTTTCATACAAATGATGTAGCTCAAAGTGCTTTACACGATGAAGAATGAGAAAAAAAGACAAAATATAAAAATAAGAATAGGCAATACTAATTAACACAGAATAAAAGTAAGGTCCAATGGCCAGGGAGGAGGGAAAAAACAAAAAAAACTCCAGACGGCTGGAGGAAAAAACAAAATCTGCAGGGGTTCCAGGCCAAGAGGCCGTCCAGCCCCCTCTAGGCATTCTACCTAACATAAATGACCTCAATCAGTCCTCATTGTATTCAGGGTTCACATGGAAGAACTTGATGATGATGGTCACGTGGAATTCTGGCCTTCAATCAATCAATGTAGGGACATCATGGTGCTTTGATTAGGTGGTGGTGGTGCAGATCACCACCACAGAAAACCGGAAAAAGAACAGCAGAGAAAGTAGGGGTTAGTACGGATTTCAGAGCCACCATGAATGATAATGATAATTAAATGCATATAGAGAATACCAGGATTAAACTAAAATAAAGCTATAAGTTTTTAGCAGTTTTTTAAATCTGTTGCTCACCATATTAACCTGGCAAATTCCTATTGGCAAGCTATTCCAGATTTTAGGTGCATAATAGCAGAAGGCTGCCTCACCACTTCTTTTAAGTTTAGCTCTTGGAATTATAAGTAGACACTCATTTGAAGATCTAAGGTTACGATTTGGAGTGTAAGGTGAAAGACATTCTGAAATACAGGATGAAGCGAGATTATTTAAAGTTTTGTAAACCATAAGCAGTATTTTAAAGTCAATTCCTGCATATGTACATACAATAATGGTCAGAAAACTATATTCCCTTAATGCCTTTCTGTCTACCAGTTTGTGTTTCTTTCTAGCTGTTTAACTTAAATTTGAGGGCATCCTTTTGTCTAAATATAGAAATATAGCAGACTATCAAGAACATTCCATTAACCTTAGCAAAAACTTTGGTATATTTACCATTAACAATAACATAAAAGATTTAGCTCTTAACAAGAAAAAAATGTCAGGGCTTTATTTTCACAATGTATGTTTTCCTTTTCTGGAGCATACTGAGTTTATTTTGGATACATTAGGCAAAAGGCAGGAAACCATTCATAACTTGGTGTATTCATGCATGTATCCATATTTGGGTAGTTTAGGTGAAACTTTTGCTAGGTTCTTAGAGGTCAGAGGGAGATTGTTTCAATTTCCCATGTGTTTTCAGGACTAGTAACCTAAAGGTTTGAAGCTGCAGCATTAAACTCGAGTCTCTTTATCATTTATAGGTTGTAGATAATTATTGTATTAAAACTGTTGTCAGGCACAGTTGTACATCGATTAGTTCATTAAAACATTTGAACAATATAGACGAAAACAGGCCATTCAGAACAGCAAAGCTCTCCAGTCCAATCCAATGAATTCTTCCATAATAACATCAAGACTTATTTTGAAATTCCCCATTGTCCAGCTGTCTACCACACTACCTGGTAGCTTATTTCATGTGTCTGTGGTTCTTTGTGTGAAGAAAAACTTTGAAATGTGAGATTTACCCTTAATAAGTTTCCGAGTCCCCATGTCATTTTGAAATAACTCGCGATCCATTGTACTAATTCCGTTCATAATTTTAAACACTTTAATCATGACACCCTCTTAATCTAACTGAAAAGGCTCGGCTCTTCTAATCTTTAATTTATTTTGAGTAACAGCTCCACACAAACAAAGTTAGATTAATAGTTAACTGTAACTGTCCTATGTAACTGTGGGCCCTGTGATGGACTCGTGCCCTAAAAGAGTTGCTCCTTTCATTGCAGTGAAATGTTCTGGTCTCCTGCAACCCTGAATTAGTTGAAATAGATTTTTACGATATTGGTGACATTTTCTGTGTTAGTCAGTCATGCAAGTAAGAATTTCGCTCTATACACATGGCAAAAACCAACATGATGATTAGATGTAGCTATTTTGTACAGAAATACACATTAGTTTACTCATATCACAGGTATTGCAAATACTAATTAATAACTAAAAAGCTTACTTTAGTCCTCTTTAAAAATTTCATTAATTTTCACACTTGACATACATGCTACCATCTTTCACTTTTCATCACTATCTAAGATTTACTAAAAACTTGATTTGCTCATGTAGCCACATACTGATTTTCAGTGAACACAAAAGTTTTAAAATTGATGTAATTATACATACAAAGCAAATGTACAGTACAATATTTTTTGGGAGGTGGTGGTCATAAACATGTCCATCTTGACTGGGAGAACTGTTGAGGGATTACTGTGAAGATAACCTGAAGTGGAGCAAGAGTGAACAATTTGAATGTAGAGAGACTGAGTAAGAAGAGAAGAAGAGGAGGTTGTCGGCTCCTACAGGGGTGCTTTGATGTGTCCCTAAGACAGTGTGAGTGAAATTAGACCATACAGCAGTTTAAGCCCCAGAGCAGAACAATAGAAGTGCTCTGAGAGAGGTTTACTGTACCTGAACTGGCTATTGTGTCCTTCATTAGAGAGGCTGCTACACTGATATGCAGAAATGCAATCCAAAATGAAAAACATAGAGCATAACCTGGTGGCGATTCTAGATGATAGCCTCCAAATGAAGGCAAATGAATCATGAATATGCTGCAAGAAAATATTAGAGTATCTCTGGGTAGAAAGCTTTATAAGAAAGAAATATTTTTCTCACAGACTGATACAGCATAGTAATGAAAACAGAAAGCAGCAATGTACTGGATAATAAAAACAAAAACCCAGCTATATGATGGTAATAAAAACACACAAAAGAACCATATGTAATAAGCAGGTAATACAAGTGTAAAGCGTTTGGAATACACAGACCACAGTGAAAAAATTCATATTTCTAAAAAAACTTCACGACAGCATAAAGTTATATTGTTCTATGGAAAACATGTTCTTAATCAGGCAAGGGTCAGAAAATTGTAAGGAACAAATCAAAACTGATTGCCAGAGCCCAAAACAATAATCATGTCGAAGGTCAACAAAACTAATTCAAAAGGCCACACACCAAGTTGGTTTCTTTAATCCAAACTATTTCTAATGTTTTAATTTTTTTAGAATTAAACCAGTGCTCAGATAACGACATACTGCATACTGCATCTTATATAGACAGAGTGTGATGACATAGTGCGTCACATGACCTTTGCATCACATGACTGGCCAAAGGTTTAGCAAATGTAACAATATGGCCAGGACCAAGTTAAGATAGTCACAAAACACCACTAACAATACAAAAACAAAAAAAGGAAAAAAGGAAAAAGAACACAAAATGGTGTTTTCAGAATAACAATAAAATTAATAAACTAATTGAAATGAACTAAAATAAAATCCAAATATGTAAAAAATTACATAAGGATAATAAAATCAAAATTGTGAATTTATCACATTAGCTGCTCTGGTCACTATTATTGTCATTTTTCATTAATTATTCATACGCTTAATAAAGAAATTGTTTTTTTTTTTAAATGCACCATAAAAAATAGATTAGACTTACTTGAAAATACAATACCCTATTAGACCTGCTACTAGTGCTGATTGACACTACTTCAAAAGAAAAACAGTTAAACTATTTTTAATCTTAAATACTTCTACGAAACCTATTTTCTGTTAACTATGTGCAATTTGATTATAAAATGATTACCTGAAGCTCATACTAAACAATTTCCATTTGCTATATCAGTTATATATATGATTAATAGTAAGGTAATATGTATTAATAGCTAATCTTTTTATTTTATCACTAACTCTTGGAAATCTTGAAAAGTCTTTATGGATGTGAAAATTTACATTATTTAGCTGTGCTAACAAAGGCAGCTGCGGTATGAAAGGAAATCTGTTAAACATTTCTAATATTGCCCTCAGGTACTGTAAATGCTGGTAATATCTTTTCTTCACTTTAAAACTTTTTACATTAAAGAAGATTTCTTCTTCTTTTGTAGAAAACTTTCAACTAATGCAAATTATGTCATGACAATATGAACTGCTTTTAATTAGCTCTTGATTTGGCTCTGAAGTTTGTTTTTCACTGCATCCATTCTTTTAACGAGTTTTTAATGAGTTGTAAATTAAATATGCAGCATTATTATTGAGCAGCTTCATTATGGAATAAAGTTGAGCTAGCTTTATTTTTATTAACTGTTCTTTTTGTCACACTAATGAGGTGTAGAACATTACAGATGTGTTTCAAAGTACTTTTTCATTTTTCTTTCTTGCTTTTTTCTAAAATGTGCACGATTTTGTAATGCTTTAGCAATAACAGCCTCAAAGTCGATAAACATGCAAGTTGATAAAATGAATTCTGTTTTGGTCTGGTGTGTTTATTAGAGGAGTCACATTTTAATTTTCTCATGTGCGGGAAAAGCCACCTTTATTATCCCTTTAGATTTCCCTTTAATTTGAAACTAATGAGCTTCAAATTCTTCTAAGCAGGCTTTAGAATTTAATTGAACTGTCAGACTCTGTTCTTAGGTGGTTCACTTCATATTTATTACAGATTTCAATACATACACAAGTGTGAAGACAGTTCTTCCTACTTCCTGTATGTAGAAAGTAATGACGTCACTGAGGGCTGCGTGCTGGATTGAATGTTTTTTAATATGTTGCTTAGATTTCAGCTTCATCCTGCCTTTTTTAACATTTTTTGTTTTTGTCAGTTTTGTTGTGTTGTTTTTATCCTTGTGCTATTTACCATAGTCTTTGTCATTTAGGACTCTTTAAGTGCTGCATTAATTCCATCTCAGTTACCTGAGTGTCCAGTGTAAACCACCCACTGCCACAAATACGTTGCCATGGCATTGGTTAGCCCTCTGCATCCGCATTCTTTTGCTTCATTTTCTGCTTTGCTTTGTGTCTAGTTTTGACTATTATGGCTTTTTGAGATTCTCTGATTTAAACCATATTTGTATATTTGTGATTTTCAAATATTGATTTGTGGATTTTTTGCTAGGAAGTCATATGATGAGAGAAATAAGATAAATTAAGTGGTAAATGAAGCTAGAGCCCTTCATTCTCATATTGTGCATTTTCCAGTGTGAAAGCCTTTGGTTCAGCTTGTTACTTAGTTCACTCGTCATTTTTATTTTGCATATTGACCACCTACTTTATTTTTTGTTCTCTTTTGTATCATGAACTATAATCATACACAACAAAGTTATTTCATCTTTCCTGTATGGGTCCTCTCCTCCCTGCTCCTCTAGGTCTTGGATTGTGTAGTCGTCTAAATTTGTGCTATACTTCTGTACCGCTGCCCTGGAAGAAAGACTACACAATTAAAATACCACTAGAGATAAGCAGTTCAATATTAAAATGTTTCAGGGTAATGTGACTAACGCTCTTCCTTATTTTTGACCCCCTCACCACATGCCCCAAATCAGCATAAGACAATAAGCATTACAATGATGAAAGGAAAAAAAAGAAAAATACATATTTACATATTGACAGAAAAAACACTTTAAAAAGTTTAAAACATAACAAAATCAAAAACAACCTTCCACAGATTGAAATGTTTTTGTCTGAGATAACCCGGTTTCCCAAATTGGTTCACTGTCCTTACAGTTCCCGAGCAAGGTATAATGTTGGAAGCTTCACTGAGTACGCCGGCAGCCGAGCCGATAACAAAAAATATTCTGTCCTACCGGTCCCAAAAGATCGATTTCCCAAGTGAAACCAAAAAAGTTTGTCTTCAGAGATGTTTCTCCCTTGTATCTCCGAGTAAAAAAAAATGGTGGATTCTTGGTGCTAACTTGTTGCTTCTCCTTTCTCCACTGCTCAATGTCTCTCTCCCTTCCCCTTCTTTTCTGGTTAAAGAGTCTTCATCCCCAACTGTCCTGTCCGTGTTGTGTCCTCCCCTTAAAGGTGTATTTCCCCAATTCCTGATGTGCACCCTAAGGAGACGCAAACTGACAACGGGACAATAGCACATGTGGCACCAGCTACACCTCAGCAAGTTCCTCCCCTGCCTGAAGTTCAAATTCAGGTTTTGTGTCATCTTTGATCTTTTGGTTCTTTTGTATGTATTAATTTTATTGATGTTTATTTGCTATTGATTGTGTTTATGTTTCAATGCCTCTGTGATGTTCCGTGATGTTGTGGGTTGTCCCCAAAGATGTAGGGTCAACAGCCAATCACTGCCAGGAACTGCCCTCTGCCAATAATTCTGGTGGGTCTCCCACATTTTGAATGTGCTTGCAGTTGATGTTTCTCTGTATAGTTCTCTACTTTTGTGGTTCTTTGGAATTTTAACTTTATTGCAATCTGTTGTGGGACTTGCTTAGTTTGGATTGCCTTTTGTGTTACAGACAACTCATTTTTGTCTTTTCTGCTCTACAGAATTAGACTCTTAGGTTTCCTATTAAAAAAATTTGGGTCACTATAGCTTTAATAATGCAATATTCATAAACAATGTACATGTGATACATTTGTCTAAACTTTTTCCTTTACCAGATAATCACTGGACAGAATTTTTGTATCAAAGAAGATTACATTGAGCTTGTTTTTTAACCTGTGCAGTTTCTTCAAAACTGTCTTAATGTTTTTAACTGTGGCACAATTTAGCAACCTGAGTTCAAATTCCAACCCTGTCGATATCCCAGCAAAGGTTACACATTGTCCTCATGAGTGTTCACATCAGTGTTCTGTTGGTACTCTCATATCCAAAAAAATAGTGATGGTTGGCAAATTGGCAGTGTGTTGATGCATCCTCCTGTGGACTAGCATTCCAGGTAAAGTTTTTTAATGACTTTCCACAGCTGAATAATAGAAAAAGTTAACTCAGAAAATTAATAAGTGAAAAAGAATGATTCAACATTATGTGAACAGGACAATGCCTGAAGTAGTAGCCTGCAAACCATGCAATACACGTTGGCATGACCTTTGTGACACACCTGTCTATTGAGATAATTGTTGTGTCAACTTATTAGAGCTTCTTTCTTTGTGATCTGCAATGTTTGCAATAACCTGTGAGGTATGGGCAGAAGGGTTTCTTGGTTTTGGTGCTCTACTGACATATTTAGTACACTGCCACATTTTAATCAACTGCTAAATTGTGCAGTTACAGAAGCAATAGCAGCATGAATCCCTCATGTCAATGTGAAGGAGACTCTACAAACATGAAGAGCAAAAATTGAAATACAATGTTACAGTGAAAATGCCATGTCCTCAATCCACCAAGCACAAATGTAATAAGAATTAACAAAATGGGTCACAAAGACTTCCTATTAGCTTCACTTGGCTGTGTTAGCTGCTGCTAAAACCTGGATTGTGGTTCTTTATTGTGCATATGTTACTTTTACATTCACATTCATCTCCCAGTAAAATGTTTTAAAAATATATGTACTAGCTATGTGTGGTCTTCAGGACAAAAAACAACCCAAAGAATCCCTTGTAATTTTACTATATTTGTGAACTTGAAGAGGCATCAGCTAACTCTTAAGAATTACCCAGCACAGAGGACTTGGACCCTCCTGTGCTTGCTGCACCACTGGCTTTCATATAAAGACCCTGGTGATACCATATCTTACCCATATCACTGGCTTAATCTTTGTCTTGAGAAAATATCTCAAAATAGACAATGTTTTAGTGAAAACTTCAAGCTTTGCCCTCCATTGCTAAGGTGATTCACTTGTACATTGTTGAGCCATGGCAATTACTTCATTTCAACATTGTGTCTCTTCATCTATGTCATTTGCATAATGTCACTGTTGCATGGAAACGTTTGCTGCACACAGGTCTTTTCTAGCAAGCACCAAAAACATGTAAAAGTGCATGCAGTGGCTGTGGTTGAGTGTGAGCAGAGACACAGGTCTTTCATTTACTGTATATATGTTGTCACAAACTCGACAAAAGCCACAGAAAAGTTTGGGGCAGCCACCCGTAAAGTATTTCCTGGCTGCAAAATTGAATGAATTATCATATTGAAATGTACAGATTTGAGTCCAGAACACAACTGATTTGAGATGGTCAAAATGACGGTTTTAAAGGCAAGCAGAGGAAGTAATGTCATCAATGGGGCTAGAACCGAAAGTGGCATCAACAGGGCCAGGACTGGAAGTGATGTCATCAATCGGGCTGGAACCAGAAGTGATGTCATTAGGGCCAGGACTGTAAGTGACGTCATCAGTGGAGCGAGGCGGAATTTCCCGTAACTGGTCTGAAGAGAAGTGAGATAAAGAGTCAGTGCACTCTTCCACTCCCCGGTCTGGCGTGGAATTACTCTCATTCAGGACCTTTAGCTGCACACGTGTGTGACAATGTCTAATGCGTGTAAATTATATATTGTGAAGCGTGCAGTCCCTTAACTCTGACACAGAGAGGCAGGACACAGGTTATAGTCCACACAACACATGGTTTATTTAAAAATGGGAGTGCTTTACAGCATCAAGGTAAAACATCAACACAGTCCCTTTACCACCATCTCCAGTCCTCCTTCCTTCCGACTCTGGCCGCTGACTTCTGGCGACTGGCCTCTTTTTATAGGGCACCTGGAAGTGCTTCAGGTGCCCAACGAGCTTCTTCTAGCAGTACTTCCAGATGCTGCCAAATAGGGATCTGAAAGTGTCCATGTGCCCCCTGGTGGTAGTCTCCCATCCCAACAGTGTTGAGCTCCTATGCTCACGACCTGTGGCCCCGCTGGACACCAAGGGGCCTGCCCTCTACCAGTCTGGGGCATAAACGGTCTTGAAAATACTCTCTACCCCGTCCTTCCATAATCAGGGCATCCTGGTTGGGTAAGGGCTCCGGTACACCGCCACAATATGTGCATGCATTGGCCTTCAAACTTGCATAATCCAGTTTAGAATTGTGGAGCTAACTGCCTAACCTGGCATCGCTGGGCAGTAGACAAGAAACTAGTCAATTTTCAGACCTACTCACACACACCCAAGCACACTCACATGGAGCAACATTTGAGTCACCTGCTAATCCAACACTCTGGTCTTTGGAATGTGAGAGGAGACATGGAGAATCCATATAGATGGTGACTTAGCTAAAAATTGAATCCCAGAATTATGAAATTATGAGCAAATGCACTAATCATTGCAATATCAATGCAATTATAAACAGTACAGTAATCCCTCGCTATATCGCGCTTCGACTTTCGCGGCTTCACTCTATCGCGGATTTTATATGAAAGCATAACTAAATATATAACGCGGATTTTACGCTGCTTCGCGGGTTCTGCGGACAATGTGTCTTTTTACTTCCTGTACATGCTTCCTCAGTTGGTTTGCCCAGTTGATTTCATACAAGGGACGCTATTGGCGGATGGCTGAGAAGCTAACCAATCAGAGCACGCAGTTAAGTTCTCCTGACTGAGAAGCTAACCAATCAGAGCACGCAGTTGAGCTCCTGCGTGCTGAATGCAGTGTTAACCAGGAAGTCTCGTCTCGCTCATTCAGCATCAACGTGTTTCGCTGTGTAAAGAGTTGTGCTCTTTAGTGTTTATCTTTGTGCATAGTCAAGCCCTTCATTATGGCTCCAAAACGATCTGCTACTGCTTCAGGGCCCGTGCCCAAGCGCAAGAAGAAGATGTTAACGATTGCCGAAAAGATAAACGTTTTGGATTTGTTGAAGGCTACGATTCTTTTTATTTAAAAAGTAGGAAAGGAATATAAGATCTACGGCTGCAGTGTCCTTTTAACCAGGGTGCAAAACGAGTTGTAAGTGGATGTAATAAGGCAGTAGTCTGGATGGAATCTGCTTTAGGGATTTGGATTGAAGACTGCCAGAAGAAGAACAACGGCAGTGCTACACAATCGCCTGAAGTGGCTCCTTTACAAGGGCTGTAACGCTCTCCTTTGTTGTGCAGTAAAATTAAACTCATTGTTATCGGACAAGTCATCGTGTCATTGTTGGTGAGTAACCATAATTAATTTTCTTCTTACAGTGCTTAGTACATGTACGTACGTTTAGTGTCACTGTACACACATTTACTGTATACTATTTTTCTTGCATTGTACGTATTTATTGCTGGTGGCCTGTCTATCGTAATGGCTGTAACATATGTGATATCGGAGACACTCAATATCTTTAAAATAATATTTAGGTTTTACTGTATATAAACAGTGTGTTTATATACATAATTTCAATGAATCTTACCTAATATCTAAGAGAATACAAAGGGATTATGCTGTATAACTCTGCGGGGAATATTTATAAACAGTGCGGGAGAGTTTATAAGGGCTTAAAATATATAAAAATAACCATACAAACATATGGTTTCTACTTCGCGGATTTTCACCTATCGCGGGGGGGTCTGGGATTACTGTACTAGCAAAATACCCGCGCTTCGCAGCGGCGAAGTACTGCGTTAAAATTTTTATTATGAAGAAAAGTAAACCTTTTTAAACTGAGAGAAAATATACCAATAATTATTTATTAAGGATCTCTTTGTATACCACGTTGTCAGTTCGGCCCTCCGGTTGTAATATGACCAAGCTGTGTGCTGAGCTTACTCTTGACCATGCAACGTACAGTTGGCTATGTGAAAAGCAATCTTGCCTCAAATCCCACAGCTTGGATTGCTGCTGTCGTAATCGGTTTGAGTTTCATGGTTTGTTTCAATTACGACAGTATTTGCAGGACTTGTTGTGTTGAAGTGACATTCGCCATCTGTCAAGCGTTGTAAGCATACAACTGGTTTCATCAATAACTTCGCATCTAGCTTTTGAGAGTTTAAACATTAATAAACATCAAAGTGTCCACTACTGAAATCATCACCTGTGAATCTAAGATGTTTAAGAGGCATTGCCAGTTGTCCAAAGGTGTAAAATATTTGGCTATTTCGGTACACTTGAAAGTGACAACCAAACAATTCAGAGGCAGCCATCAACTCACATGCAGAACCATAGGTGAAGGGCTTAAGCATTTCACTCTTATAGTGCTCCTGTGTAGTATAATTATCTCCTGTACCATCATCAGTCCACACCTTGAACCTGTCCCACTCATTCAATACATAAGACACAATGTTCCTCCGGATATCAAGAGTGAGCCTGATATGGCCGTGCAATATGTAATGCAGAGAATGGAAAAGGCAGGCGGCATTTCCGGGCATGGAAACCACTCGGTAAGTGACAGTTTTTTGATCGATAGTGATCACCTCGATAGACATGTTAATGGGGGTACAGTTGGAACGATAAAGGAAATGGGTACCTGAACAATGGAAAGTAAGTCTAAAATACCTACACAATAACTATAATCATAATAAACGAACAATAAAACAGCGACAAAGCCGTCGATTAAATAAAAAGGCTGCAGTTATCAGCAGGGAGACGTGAATCCCGTGGTGAAGCAAGGAAGGGAATGAAGAGACCAGAGAGATGGATGGCCATATATAGGCAGGCAGCCAACAACGTGGGAGGCGTTGGGGTGGGGGACCCAACGCCACCTCACACGGCGACCGAGCTGCAGGCTATGGACGTATATATGTAAGTAAGTAGGATTCAGTTAGCGTTGGGAACCTGCGTACCAAATTTCTTGAAGATGGGCCCATAAGTAACAAAGACCGTTGGAAAGTTCAATATGGTGGCCAACAGTGGTGTCATACCACCGAAATAAGTACTTGCATCGGTTTCGGTTGGCGCAGGGAAGCCGCCTACCAAATTTCGTGAAGATGGGGCCATAAATAAGAAAGTTCAACATGGCGGACGTTGTCGACTGTTATGACCGTTACGCATAGAATTTCGAAATGAAACCTGCTTAACTTTTGTAAGTAAGCTGTAAGGAATGAGCCTGCCAAATTTCAGCCTTCTACCTACACGGTAAGTTGGAGAATTAGTGACGTTGGAAAGTTCAATATGGCGGCCGACAGTGGCGTCATACCACCGAAATAAGTATGTACATCGGTTTCGGTTAGCGCAGGGAAGCCGCCTACCGAATTTCGTGAAGATGGGGCCAAAAATAAGAAAGTTTAACATAGTGGATGTTGTCGACCGTTATGACCGTTACGCATAGAATTTCGAAATGAAACCTGCTTAACTTTTGTAAGTAAGCTGTAAGGAATGAGCCTGCCAAATTTCAGCCTTCTACCTACACGGTAAGTTGGAGAATTAGTGATGAGTGAGTCAGTGAGTCAGTGAGTCTGACGTTGGAAAGTTCAATATGGCGGCCGACAGTAGCGTCATACCACCGAAATAAGTACATACATCGGTTTCGGTTAGCGCAGGGAAGCCGCCTACCAAATTTCGTGAAGATGGGGCCAAACATAAGAAAGTTCAACATGGCGGACGTTGTTGACCGTTATGACTGTTACGCGTAGAATTTCAAAATGAAACCTGCTTAACTTTTGTAAGTAAGCTGTAAGGAATGAGCCTGCCAAATTTCAGCTTTCTGACTACACGGGAAGTTGGAGAATTAGTGACGTTGGAAAGTTCAATATGGCGGCCGACAGTGACGTCATACCATCGAAATAAGTACGTACATCGGTTTCGGTTAGCGCAGGGAAGCTGCCTACCAAATTTTGTGAAGATGGGGTCAGCCTTCTAATACACGGGAAGTTGGAGAATTAGTGACATTGGAAAGTTCAATATGGCGGCCGACAGTGGCTTCATACCACCGAAATAAGTACGTAAATCGGGTTCAGTTAGCACAGGGAAGCCGCCTACCAAATTTCGTGAAGATGGAGCCATAAATAAGAAAGTTCAACATGGCGGACATTGTCGACCGTTATGACCGTTACATGTAGAATTTCGAAATGAAACCTGCTTAACTTTTGTAAGTAAGCTGTAAGGAATAAGCCTGCCAAATTTCAGCCTTCTACTTACACGGGAAGTTGGAGAATTAGTGATGAGTGAGTGAGTGAGTGAGTGAGTCAGTCAGTCAGTCAGTCAGTCAGTGAGGGCTTTGCCTTTTATTAGTATAGATAACATACAATATACAGATTATTGCAGTTACTGTATATGTAGTAACAGGACTAATCATTGGAATTATCTATAATAATAAAAGGCAAAGCCCTCACTCACTCACTGACTGACTGACTGACTGACTGACTGACTGACTGACTCATCACTAATTCTCCAACTTCCCATGTAGGTAGAAAGCTGAAATTTGGCAGGCTTATTCCTTACAGCTTACTTACAAAAGTTAAGCAGGTTTCATTTCGAAATTCTACACGTAACGGTCATAACGGTCGATAACGGTCGACAACGTCCGCCATGTTGAACTTTCTCATTTATGGCCCCATCTTCACGAAATTTGGTAGGCGGCTTCCCTGCACTAACCGAAACCGATGTATGTACTTATTTCGATGGTATGACGCCACT
>JANRMT010038604.1:0-11088 GCA_026402145.1 Polypterus bichir lapradei | reverse complement strand
TATATATATATATATATATATATATATATAAATACTGTATATATATCTATACCAACAACTGTAAACCTACTTTTGTCCACCCCTGGGCAAAATATGTAACTTCAAATATAATTTGGAGTTTTTGTCATAGTTTTATTAATGACCTTAAGTGCTTTTGGAGATATTGTGCATTAAAATATTTATGATTGACTGATTTTTTTTTTCAGAAAATGCAGCTAAAAGGTTTACTTGATTTTACACAGTAAAAAACAAAGTCTATTTCTATAATTAAATAAAAGAACTACTTGCCAGACATTTCATTTAGCAATATCTGTCAAAAGCATTGTAATTAACTGCAAGCTATTGAGGTATACACTGAATCAGTTCCTTAATTTACTGAATCAAGCTGATACTTTGTCAGATTTGTCTCTTAATGCAATTGCAAGCATATGTAAAAACAGATGATTTAGAAAAAAAATTGTGGTTTTCATTAATAAGACATGCTAACCTTTTGTATTATGTAGTTTCCTTTCAAATAAATAAGTCAATTTCAAATATTCTGAATCAAATTGCATATATAAAGAAAACAGCAAGGTTAAGCAGCCCAAAAAATGTGGCCATCTCACCCAAAAGGATAAAGAGATTTCTTTATGTGATGCATGCCTAAACTATGGCAGATGATTATTTTGTGTATACAGATGAGGGATATTATTCACTAAATTATACTTTACTGTTCTTAATCAGCATCAGGTCTGTTTCTAATTTACTCTACCCACTCTGCCTCCTGTGTCACTTAAGGGGCAACTACACAACAAAGTTTCTGTGGCTTAGTGACTCATTACAACTAAGTTAAAAAGAAACAGATAAAATATTTTTTGTGCATAGTGCTCTTATCATTGTTATGGCTCAGTGTGCTATAAAAAAAATCATATGACTCATATCAAGGAGTCAGAGGAAGAAAGTAGGATGAATTGTTTTGGTTATTGTGATTTGGCAACTTTTGCACGTGGCAGGACTCCGAGTTGTATTGGAAGTCCGATATATATAGACTGAACAGGACCGGAGAAAGTACAGCCCCCTGCGGCGCTCCTGTGTTGCTGACCACAATGTCAGACCTGCAGTTCCTGAACCGCACATACTGAGGACTGTCTGTAAGATAGTCCACGATCCATGCCACCAGGTATGAATCTACTCCCATTTCTGTCAGCTTGTCCCTAAGGAGCAGAGGTTGGATGGTGTTGAAGGCACTAGAGAAGTCCAGAAGCATAATTCTTACAGCACCACTGCCTCTGTCCAAGTGGGAGAGGGATCAGTGTAGCATATAGATGATGGCATCCTCCGCTCCCACCTTCTCCTGTTATGCGAACTGCAGAGGGTCGAGGGTGTGGTGGATCTGTAGCCTCAGGTGGTGAAGCAGCAGCCGCTTCATTGTCTTCATCACATGTGACGTCAGAGCAACAGGCCGGAAGTCATTCAGCTCACTGGGACATGATACCTTTGGGACTGGGGTGATGCAAGATGTTTTCCAAAGCCTCAGGACTCTCCCCTGTTCCAGGCTCAGGTTGAAGATGCGCTGTTGAGTATTCACCAGCTCCAACGCACAGGCCTTCAGCAGTCATGGCAATACTCCATCTGGACCCACTGCTTTGCTGGCACGAAGTCTCCTCAGCTCTCTGCTTACCTGGGCTGCTGTAATTGTGGGTGGGGGGAAACTCTCTCCTATGCTGGTATCAGCAGAATGATAGGTGGAGGGTACAGTAGTCCGAGGTGAGAGTGTGTTTAGGTGGTCAAACCTGTTAAAGAAGTTATTCATCTGGTTTGCTATCTCCACGTCTCTCTCGAAGGTGGCACCCAGCCTCGAGCTGCAGCCAGTGATGATCTTCATCCCATCCCACACTTCCTTCATGCTGTTATTCTGCAAATTCTTCTCTAGCTTTCTCCTGTACTGCTCCTTCTCCACCCTGAGCTGGACTCGGAGTTCCTTCTGCAAGCACTTGAACTCATGTTGATCACTGCCTTTTAAAGCCCTTTTTCTTCTGGTTCAAAAGGCCCTTGATGTCACTTGTAATGCATGGCTTGTTGTTAGCATAGCAGTGTACTGTTCATACTGGAACTACAATGTCCATACAGAAGTTGATGTAGTCAGTACTGCAGTCAACAACCTCCTCAATGTTCTCACTATATAATCCCTGCAGGATATCCTAGTCCATAGTTCCAAAGCAGTCTCTCAGAGCCTGCTCTGCCTCGGGGACCACTTCCTGAATGAGCGTGTGGTTATAGGTAGCTCCCTCACTCTTGGTTTGTAGTGAGGCTGAAGCAGAACCAGATTATGATCTGCTTTCCCAAGTGCAGGCAGCGGGGTGACGCTGTATGCGTCTTTAATGTTTGCATACAGTAGGTCAATAGTCCTATTTCCCCAGGTGTTACAATCCACATACTGGGAGAAGGCAGGTAATGTTTTGTCAAGCGTCACATGGTTGAAGTCTCGAGCGATTAGCACAAGCGACTCGGGGTGCTGCGTTTGTAGTTTAGCAACAGCGGAATGGATGATGTCATCCGCTATCTCCACGTCCGCCCGAGGAGGGATGTAAACAATAACAACAATGATGTGTCCAAACTTTCTGGGCAAGTAATAGGGATGCGGACTTACGGCCAACAGTTCTATGTCCCTGCAGCAAGTGGTGATTTTGACGTTTACAGGTCCAGAGTTGCCCCACCTTGTATTCACATAAAGAGCGAGTCCTCCTACTTTCTGCTTCCCACAAGTATTTTCGTCTCTGTCCACTCTAACTGTGCTAAACCCAGGTAGCTCCACATTAGCCTCTGAGATGTTAGTTGTTAGCCAAGTTTCACAAAAACACAACAAACTGCATTCTCTGTAGGTCCTGACATTTTTTACCAGCACAGCCAGTTCGTCGATCTTATTTGGTAGTGAGTTCACATTTCCCAGGATTACAGAAGGCACCGAAGGCGTGTAGCGCCACTTCCTCGCTAGCCGCTTAGCCTTTAGCTTAGCGTTGGCTCTGCTGCCACGATACGACCTTCTTACTTCGTCGGGTAAACACGGAACCACAACGGCATGGGCCTTTGTTCTCAGCGCTTGAAGTTGACTACCTGAATAGACAGGTCTCGGCGTGTAAAAATCCATGTCCAAGTAGTAAAAAGTAGTAAAAAGTGTCCAGGGAACAAGTCCACATAAAAGAAAGTGGTAGAAGTGATCAGTGAAATAGAGAAAAATAGAGAAAAAAGTAGAAAGATAAAATCATACACGGAGCTGCTGGAAAGGCTGCCACTCGCGGCGGCACCTGAGTCATCAATCAATGCATGTGTGTTACAATAAATAAATAAATATAAACGCACAATAGTCTGAACACACACCAGAATGACTAAAAAAGAAGAATATTAAAAAGAAAAATTTGGCAGTCACAGTAAGGCATTATGAAGACTTATTGCTGTTTGTTTAAAGGAACACCAATAGCATTTCTTGACACACTTTTGCTGAATAATTCACTGATTAATTTTGCTGAAAGTTCTCAGTGTTAGCGCATCACAGAAAATATGTGCAGCATTGTTCATAATGGTATTGAGGTTTTTTTTTAAATTCCCTCCTTTGCTGTGACCTCCAGGGATTCCAGAGTGCATCCCAGTACTGAGCATGCCCTTTTAATTTGCTTGTTGATTCAGTGGGCCAATCGTGAACTGATGTTTTTGGCCCAGCACACCACAGTGTACAAAGTTATTGAATATGAGAAGGATGACACTTCCCACATTAAAGGAAAACAGTCTCCTAAGAGAAAACAGCCTGCTCTGCCCTTTCTTATATACAGTAGTTCCTCTGTGTTATGATATCAATTCAGCCTGTCGTTGATGTGGACTCCCCAAGTACTTGTAGGAGTGCACTACGTCTACATCCACTCCCTGAATACACATGGAGGCTCTTTGCTGCTGCGAAATTCTGTTACCATTTCCTTCATTTCACTGATGTTAAGTTACAGGCAATTCTTTCTGCACTCTGTCCCCACCCATGTGTGGTATAGTGGCACAGTATACCTGAAAAGAAAAAACACAAATTATTGACTAAACTGTAACAGTAACAACAAAAAAGCAAAATAATGATAAGAACCATTCACTATTGCTTGCATCCAAAAAGGAGGAAAAGATAAAAGATAAAACATACAAACTAAAGAAATGTGTTTTTATTATTTTTCAGAAGTGCTTAACCAAAGTAGCTTGGCATACAGTATCTAAAGTAAACTACTTTTGAGATTTGGTGTACAATGCCGCTACTATTGTTATTACTACTACTTATTTCTGAGCCTACTGGATGTTTACAATATCATCACACTTAAGGTTTTTGAACTGACCAGGTTTAAATATATATGCAGTTTTGCACCACTGTTTATTTTTACATGGTAATTAAGCATGTAAAACAATATACAGTGCCTTACAAAGCTATTCACCCCATGGAAGTTTTCACATTTTATTATCATAAAATACTGGATTACAGTGGATTTAATTTGCCTTTGAAACTAAACAAAACTCTTTAATTTCAAAGGAAAAAAAGACCTCTGCAAAGTGATTTAAATGAATTACAATTACAAACACCAAATAATTAATCGCAGTAAGTATTCACTCCTTTTAATATGTCTCACCTAAATCATCACTGGGGCAGCCAATCGGTTTTAGAATTCACATAATTAGGTCAGGGGTGGCACGGTGGCGCAGTGTCCCGTGTCTGCGTGGGTTTTCTTCCGGGTGCCCTGGTTTCCTCCCACAGTCTAAAGACATGCAGGTTAGGTGCACTGGCGATCCTAAACTGTCCCTAGAGTGTGTTTGGTGTGTGGGTGAGTGTGAGTGTGTGCCCTGAGGTGGGCTGGCGCCCTGCCCATTTGTTCCTGCCTTGTGCCCTGTGTTGGCTGGGATTGGCTTCGGCAGACCCCCGTGACCCTGTGTTAGGATATAGCAGATAATGGATGGATGAATGAATAAGTAGGTCAATGGAGATCACCTGTCTGGGATTTCAATTGATTGGGCTACAACTAGTGGTGAGCCAGTATTTTGGCCTAAACTACTTAACACTAGAATTCCTGAAGCCTACGAAAAAACTTGTAATCCCGGCCCACCTTAAATTCCTTCGCACCTCTCCATCAGCGTCTTTTGTTTTATAAAAGCATCGATCAGCACAAACAGCATGAAGCCTGCTGTCCCATCCCCCGCCTTGAAGACTATTGCCTCTATGACCAGGTTTCAGATAGGTTGTGGAAAATGAATGATTTGAAGAATTAAATGGAGTAAGCCACCTATGGGACTTTTATTTCCCTGAATTAGACCAAGCATTTCATCTGCACCTTCATCTTATTCTCATTTGGGAGATACAGTATGTATTGAACTACTGTGCTGTGCTACTGGGTGACTTATTGTATAGTGTAAAGTGCATTACTTTACAGATCTTTTTATATTATTGTATCTTTTTGTACATGGAGTGCTACTGCTGATACTTTAGGTGCTTTGAGGCGATACTTTACAGTAGAGATCCCATACTGCATAAGACAATGATTCTCTTTTTTTCTTTGCTGTGTTATCTGGCATTATATATTATATATGATGATTTTATCGGCTCAAACTGCTGACACTGCAAGTATTCCAGCAGCATTGCCACCACTGTGCTTTAAGTAGTTTTCCCCTTACTTAAGATTTCAATGACCATCTTGTTTGATGCATCTGGGTTTATAAATGTAAAAGAAGCAAAAGTCAAAATGACAGGGCACAAAAGGAACTGCAGTACTAGGACAGGTACATTACTCTTCTTGCATGTTTATGCATATTGTTTGCAAAGATTAAAATTTATAAATTCATACAGACGGGCTAAACAACAACAGATTGTCACTTTAATGTACAACACCACAAGTCTTCTTCAGACACTTCAAAGGTATAAAAGAGGCATTCCATCTTCTGCTTTCATATCATAATAACCTTTTTCACATTTAAAATCAAATGTAAGGCAGATATTGCCACACTAGTTAAAAAGACTTGTCCATCTGATATTCTGTCAATCTGGGAACTGACATCCAATGTGAAAGCCCGTCAACAGCAATTCTGTTTTGTATAATTAGAAGTGAGGGTCAGATTTAAAAAGTGGTGACTGCTTTTTACTTGCCACCACATATTACCCATCCATCAATTCATTTGTCTATTCTTCCAGCTTACTGGAAAAAACTATGCTTTCCACTATGGGGTTCCAAGTAGGCCTGATGGTTTTGGCAGCAACAACTGTAATTCTGCAGTCAAACTATCGATGGAACGTCAGTACGGACCAGAGTTTCATACTGGGCAAACTTAGAGATTCCAAGTCATCCAAAAAACATGTCAAGGTATTTAGAATAAATACTAACTATAACTATATCCCACTAGGTCCCAGCACCATTGATGACATCACTTATGGTACCGGCACCGATGATGACACCACTTCTGGTCCCGAACATACCAGCTCTGGTCCCGGCACTATTGATGTTGTCACTTCTGGTCCGAATGACATCACTTCTGGTTCCGGGCCTGATGACTTCACTTCCTGCACCGGCCTTTAAAGGCAGCATATTTTCACCATCAAATCAGTTCTGTTTTGGACTCAAACCTGTGAACATCTCAGCAAAATTACTCATTACCAGCCAGGGCATATTATATGGGTGGCTGCCCCAAACCTTTTTGATGTCTGGTGATTGTTTTTGTGTCTCAATTTTACGTCTCAACACACCAACATCAGGTAGGGAAGTACTGTTCTTGTGTTGCCGAGCTGGGGTCTGACGGTGTGTGTCGGGGAGATCTGGAGTATGTTCCAACCCAGTTTTCCTTAAAGAGGACCTGGGAGCGTAGGCAGAAGATCTACAGACAAGGGCCAGGTTCTGAAGGGAACACAGTGGGGACCTATTCTGGGCTCTCAACGATGGGGACTGACCCAAAGAACCCCACAAAAAAAAAATTCTTTGAGAAAGGTGGGGATGCCCTGGGTCGGCAGGTGAGGGAAATAATGACTTGGGAATATAACCCAGAGGAATCCCTCCGAGAACAGGTCATGACACTATGGCAGAAAGTCGGGTGATGGCTAAGGCCATACAATAAAAATGCCTGACTAATTGTGGAAAAGGTGGCCTGTGCCATAATAATAAAGGGCCTACCTGCTAAACTTGCCCAGCTGACCTGGGGACATTCAAATAATAACATGGTCACCCTTGTGGGGATTATTAACACCTTGCGGGAGGAAACCTACTTGGGAGACCCAGAAAGGAATCCCTGTGAACCCAGAGGGAGTTGTGCCACTAACTTAAGAGTCTTACTCTTACATTGCAGAGCATGCTTTGGAAAACTCTAATGCACAGCAGAAGGCTTCGCGAGGTGACACGACAGTCTGTGGAGAAACACAGAGCAGGGGGCAGGGTGCTCCTACTAATCCTCTGCCCTTTTCTCATACGGGAGAAGCAATAGTCAATGGCTTTAAAGTACCATCTTTATTTGACTCTGGCAGTAACATTACCATTGTTGCTCGCCATTTAGTGTTGCCTCGACAAAGATTAAAAATAAAGACCCGTCTAACCTGTATTCATGGGGACGTCCGGTCGTACGAGTCCGCCCGCTGTTACATCTGCCAAAACAGCGTTCTAAAGAAAATAACAGTGGCAGAACACGACAATCCTCCATTCCCCTTGATACTGGGTAGAGACTGGTCAGATATAAACTGTGGCATAACGCTCGCTATCCCTAATAAAGCACTCGGTCTTGTCATGGGTGCCGATTCTGCGTCCTCAGCTACCTCCGCGCCATGTACACAGCCAGTAGGAGAACAGAATACGGCCTTAGAAAATGACGTGGAAACAGCCGGACCGTCGCAGAGCTAAACGTCATCACCAAGCGTTGCGCCTGCTCGGTCTGAAACCATGCCCCTTGAGGTCAAATCTGATCCCCTCAGTCGTCTGCAGTTTCTGTTTAGGCAGACACCGGCTTCATTTAAAAGGGAGCAATGGAATGATGACTCCCTTAAATTTGCGAAATGTGCAGTGGTCTTAGTAGATGGCCAGCGCACCACACATCCCATGCCACTTTGTATTAAATAATGACCTTTTATTTCGGGTGGCAGAACATGAAGGAGGGGTGAGGTCCCTGCTCTTAGTTCCACGGACTTACCGGCAACAAGTCTGTGAACTAGCTCATACCCACCTCCTGGGAGCCCATCTGGGTCCTGAGAAAACTTTAGAGCAAATCAAGCTCCGATTTTTTTGGCCTGGGATTAATTAGGAGGTCCGCCGCTTTTGCATGTCCTGTCCAGAATGTCAATTACGGCAGATTCCTAGAAAGGACCGTGCTCCTTTAATCCCTTTACCCCTAATTGATGTCCCTTTTGAACGTATCGGGGTTGATCTGGTGGGACCCCTAGAGCCTTCAGCCAGAGGACATAAATATATAATGGTCCTCGTGGATTATGCCACCCGATATCCTAAAGCTGTTCCATTACGCTCATCTACTTCCAAAAATATTGCACGGGAGTTGGTAGGAGTATTTGTGCGAGTCGGAATCCCTAAAGAAATCCTGACACATCAAGAGACTCCATTTACCTCGGAAACGTTCAGGGAAACTGCTAAGTTACTGAAAATAAAACATTTAAAGACCTCTGTATATCATCCTCAGACAGATGGTCTAGTTGAGAGGTTTAACCAAACTCTCAAGCAGATGTTACGCAAGGTAGTCAATGAGGACGGAAGGAACTGGGATCAGCTCCTCCCCCTCGTCCTTTTTGCATATCAGGAAGTCCCACAAGCTTCCACGGGGTTCTCCTCCTTTGAATTATTGTATGGACGACAACCCCGGGGTTTATTGGATATATTAAAAGAAGGATGGGAAGAGGAGGTCCTTCCCTCTGTAAATATACTTGAATATATCGCGCAGTTACGCGATAGATTTGCAAAAATTAGACCTATCTTACATTCTCACATGGAAAAGGTGCAAGCAGCCCAGGCTCGGTGTTATAACCGTGGCTCATCTCTGTGGGAGTTCCGCCCGGGAGATTGAGTCATGGTATTAGTTCCTACCTCACATTCCAAATTACTGGCCCATTGGCAAGGCCCATATGAAGTTAAGGAGAGGAAGGGGTTGGTCGATTATTTAGTTATCCAGCCTAATCGTCGACCTAAAGAGTGGATTTATCATGTCAACTTGCTGAAACCGTGGGAGGAAAGGGATCCCGATCCCTCCTCCGGACAGCCCTGCTCACTCTTCGCTCATAAATTACACCTTAACTTCGGTGATAATTTGACTCGCCAACAACGACAGGAGCCCGAAGCAGTTAACTCTTTTAGGGCGGATGTCGACTTTTGTCGACAGGAGGGGTTGAGGGCGTATGTCGACTAAAGTCGACATCCAGGGATAGAGGGCGATAATCAGCTGTTAATGGCCACAAATCTCACTGTCACGTCACAGGCATTCCCTCTGTGCTTGGAAGAATGCTAGACTCGTTGACTCGGCAACTAATCCTTGCGTGTGCGTGAGTTGCGAAATGTAAACAATGGCAAGATGGCATCGACATGTGACAAGGGAGCGAAGCGAGTGCAGAAAAGAAAACACTCGGCAGACAATGTTTTGCGCATTATCGCGGAGTCGGACTCTGATTTTTCAGAATCGGATTTTATTGACAGTGATCAGGAGATCGAGCAAGAGTGTGAGAAGCTGGCATCAGCTGATCAAACACCAGCCGATGCCGCGCCAGCGGATCTGCTGCCAGTTGAGCGCTTTCGCGCAGCCGATGCATCTACGGCAAGGTTCGCGTGGGATAAATACACAGACATGGATCCGTTGAGAGCCGATCTGGCTACTGGACTTCACAAGACGGCATGGCTTGCTGTTGGACACGACAGATCACCAGCTGCTGTACTTCAGGCTGCTCTCTCCTGATGCTGCTTTTCAGCTACCGTCAGACGAGACAAACAGGTAGGCAGAGAAATTTTTTGAATCGCGGGCTGCGTTTGCATCGCATTCTCGTTTTTCAAAGTGTAAACCCACAACAAAAGACGAGATGAAGCGTGCTGTGGTATTACAAATAGAGATGGGACAGAACTGGTGATATAACTTCAGGGAGCATTGGTCCAAACGTGCTTTGTCCCCTGGTGGCTTTGGACAGGTTATGCAGCATGGTGATAGGTACAATGTGCTGCTGCAAAGTTTTATTCACTTCTGTAATAAACAGAAGCAAATCCCATGGGGTGAGCCAGGCTGTAATGCCATGCATAAAGTTCATAAAGTTTCAGAAGATGAAAAGAGGTGACAATATGGTTTTCATGCAGGCAGAAAACTTGGTGGCAGTGGAATGGCACGATGGCAAAAGGGTGACTTGTCTCTCTACAGTACACACTAACAATATATGTGAGAAAGTGCAGCAACAGACAATTGAAAAGTAGGCACCAAAGCAAAACGTATTGTAAGTAGTGCAATGTGGCAATGACTGAAATTGGTTGCTTTGAGCGAGATCAGAGTTTGCAGGACTTTGCTGTGTAAAATGTATGTGATATGTATGTGAAATCATAGAGTATGCAGGCTCATACAACATGCAAGACAGTAATATTTGTCAAAAGTAAATATTTTTTGTTGATTTGATATGTTAAACAATTGCTTTGTGTTCTTTTTTAAAAAATGTTAGTTTGTGGAAAAATATTCAGCCCTGGGAGATAAGAAAAAAAAAAAAAATTAGCCCTAAAAGAGTTAAGCTGTCTGTCCCCAAGGTAATGAACGAAAATCCTGGATGAACCTCCCTGACATAGTGTCGAAACCAGGGGTTATAGTCAGAGAACGCCCATATCGGATTCCCAAAGCAAAAAAGGCAGAAGTGGAGTTGGAGATCAAACAAATGCTGGACCTAGGTGTGACAGAGGAAAGTTTTAGTCCCTGGTCCAGTCCCATCGTATTGATTAAAAAGCCAGATGGAAGTTGGAGGTTTTGCAATGACTTCCGTCGGCTTAACTAAGTCTCCCAATTCGATGCCTATCCGATGCCGCGAGTGGATAACCTTCACGAGCAGCTAGGACATGCCAAATTTTTGACTACTCTTGATATGACCAAGGGGTACTGGCA
>JANRMT010038571.1:5167-22825 GCA_026402145.1 Polypterus bichir lapradei | reverse complement strand
GCTGCTGCCTCGCAGTTAGGAGACCTGGGTTCGCTTCCCGGGTCCTCCCTGCGTGGAGTTTGCATGTTCTCCCCGTGTCTGCGTGGGTTCCCTCCGGGCGCTCCGGTTTCCTCCCACAGTCCAAAGACATGCAGGTTAGGTGGATTGGTGATTCTAAATTGGCCGTAGTGTGTGCTTGGTGTTTGTGTGTGTCCTGCGGTGGGTTGGCACCCTGCCCAGGATTGGTTCCTGCCTTGTGCCCTGTGTTGGCTGGGATTGGCTCCAGCAGACCCCCGTGACCCTGTTCGGATTCAGCGGGTTGGATAATGGATGGATGGATATATATACATTGTCACACACATGTGCATGGGAGGCAGCTAAAGGGTCCGAATAGTGTCATTTCCAAACCTGACCAGGGGTGGCGAGGTGCAGTGACTTTTTCTCTCAATCCTCTGCAGAACATTCATGGGAAGTTCCACAGAATTCTTGCACCCATGATGATGTCATGTCCTGTTCTGGCGTCCATGATGATGTCACTTCCTGTCCTAATGACACCACTTCCAGTTTTGACTGTTAAAGCCACCGTCTTTGCCACATGTCTTCAGTTGTGTTTTGAACTTTGAACCAGATACAACTCTTCAAAACGTAACCCTTTTTTCAGCCAGGACACAATACATGGGTGGCTGCCCCAGACCTATTTATGTTTCCTGTCCATTCTTGGGACTATATATATATATATATATATATATATATATTGTGGCAGGCGGCTGGGTCCCTTCTACTTATGTTCCGGGGGAGCAGCCATGGGCTTCTCAGTACCTCCCCCAGTATGCTTGGTGGCAGCCTCCCTTGATGATGATGGTGCCTCAGTTTTCCGCAGGGCTCCATGGGAGATGGAGTTCTTCCCAACCCTTTGGGGATCTGGGGTGGCCGCCAGAGGGTGCTGCATGGATCCTGGAGCCAACCTGGACACCTCTACAGCCCCGCCCAGAGCTGCAATTAGCAACAGCTGATCAAGCACCTGGAGCAGTTCCGGGTAGGTTATAAAAAGGGCCAGCATCCACCACTCAGGAGCCAGAATCGGGAGGAAGAGGATGAGGTTGCCTGGGAGGAGTGTTGGTGCCAAGGTGGAGAGTTGTGTGTTTTCCAAATTAAGTTTCTTGTGGGACTATGTTGTGGCTGGAGGGATTACAGGGAAGACGTGCCCTCCAGCTGAAGAAAAATAAAAAGACTGTTTATTTTACACGTGTCTCTGGGTCAGTCTGTGCCGGGTCAGGCGCCTTTATCTCTATATATATATATATATATATATATATATATATATATAGCAAGGTGGTACGCGGCATGACGTGTATCCCGGGTGTAGCTGTCATGGGTCAGTTCAGATTTCAGCCCTAAATCAGCTCTTTGTGAACAAGTTATTGTGAGTGTGCCCTGCTGACAGGTGCTTGGGGTTGATTTTTGCCTTAAAACCCCACAACCTCATCATGGATTAAGTGAATTTTGATAATGAATGAATGAATGAATGAATATTGTACAGATAATGCAGTAATCTGAATTTGCACTGAGAAAGCTCGTAACCTGAGTGAGGTTATGTCCACCTCTTAATCAAGTTGAGGGTCCTGGGCTCCAGATCAGATTCACCTTAGACTGCTGCTATGATCTGTTTGAAGGGCTTCCTTTGTAAGTGAACGTTCTGCCATGTCGGAACCGTAAAGAAACATTTAAAGGATGAATTGCTACATTTTAAACCAAACAAATTCCAAAGTTCTATATTATTATTTCAGGTTTGGTATATCTACATCTCCACTTTTTTTCAATTGAAATACAATATTTGGCTCATACAAACATAAGTAAAAAAGTTAGTTTTATGGCAGCAGGTTTTTTTCTTTATTACTGCACTAAACACCTATCAAAAAACCAATTTACTGCCGAGATATGTTGAGATGAAAGCTTTAAACAAAACTGTTTCGTGTTACTGCCGTCAGAAAAAAGAAAATAAAAGCTTTACCTCCAATAGAAAAATATTGTAAATTTTATTCAAATTTCCTTGAGTCTGTTTCTGTTTCTTTTTTGCATTCCTACACCAAATTTATTTGAGCTCAGTCGTCCATTTTCTAGGCTTTAAAAGATGCTGCTGTTGTTTTCTTAATGTTTTTGGGGCAGCCCCATGGCTCAAATGGCAGGTCAGTTTGTCTGCAGTGTATTTTTCAGTATGGACCCTTTTCATTCTGACTTCTTCTCTGGATTTACAGCATTAAGCCGACCAGCCTGTCTTCATCGTTCTGGTGTGTGAGGGCGTGGACCATAACTCATTTTTTGATCCCACTTATTTCTAGAGTGGAATTGTGACACGGCAGTTGCTTCCTCTGCCTCAGAGCTGCAGGATCTTGCATTTGAATTGTGAAGCTTGGTGACAGAGTAGCATTTGCATGTTCTGAACAGGTGGCATGTCCAATATTTGTACCCACCCTAATACTGCCTCACAAATCAAGTCTCCTACATTTGAATCCCATACCCTACTGCAGGGGTCCCCAACTCTGGTCCTGGAGGGCCGCAGTGGCTGCAGGTTTTCATTCTAACCCTTTTCTTAATTATTGTACTGTTTTTGCTGCTAATTAACTTCTTTTGAATCAATTTCAATTGACTTGTTTTTTTAAGATTTTTTCCCCTGAATTTCTTCATTGTTTCTCTGAATTGCTTCATTTCTTTCCTTAAACAGAAATGAAATGTGAAGTGAGTGAGCTAACAGAAGGCCAACTAAGTCAGGGCCTCAAACACCAACCAATTTCACGCCAACCAGTTGCTTAATTAGGTGCGGATTCTTGTCGTTAATTAACCCCCCGATTCTTTAATCCCATGGCTTGTTGCTGCCCTCATTATGCAAAGACATACATTTCTGAAATTGTTGATTTTCATTTTTCTAAGAGCACTATTAAAATGTTTTGGAGAACTGAGCAGATCAACATCCTTGAGACTTTCATCTTTCTTTATTTTCAGATGATGTACACACTTTGCTGGTCATGCTTTGACTCATTTTGTATCTCATTATTGTTTGGCAACTAATTAAGGCAAAAAAGAAGGGGTCTGAGTCTTAAAGAGTAAGTCAATTAAAATGAATTCAAAGAAGTTAATTAGCAGCAAAAACAGGTCACTAATTAAGAAAAAGATTAGAATGAAAACCTGCAGCCACTGTGGCCCTCCAGGACCGGAGTTGGAGACCCCTGCCCTAGTGGTCTGTCCATGTGGAGCTTGACTTCATTCTGGTTCAGCATGACTTTTCCTCTAATTACTGTGATTTTCCTCTTACATCCCCAAAGACGAGGGTGTTAGATTGGACTATTTATGTGTTCTACGTGCCACGCGGGATTATCCAGCATCTCATTCAGGAGGAAAGGTGTCCCATTGCTAGGAAGAGAAGCCAGAGTGGAAGGACAAAAAATGGACTGGCTTTTCGATCGGGATGAGAATTTATCCCTTGCAGGAAGGAAGACCATAATAACAAACGGAGCGGCACAGTTAGCCCTTTTTTATGTATATAGTCCCCCAACACACTAGAGGGCAGCACTGCTATGTCGCTGCTCCCTGTTAACTCCCTGTGTGGCATTGCTGGGAGTCAGAGTCTCGAGGGACACACTGGTACTGTGTGCAGTTTTAGTCTCAAGGCTACAAAACGGATATAGCAGCACTGGGAAAGGTCCAGAGAAGAGCAACCATGCTGATTCCATGGCTATAGGCGATGAATTATGAGGAAAGATTAAAAGAGCTGAGCCTTTACAGTTTAAAATAAAAAGATTAAGAGGAGACCTGACTGAAGTGTTTAAAATTATGAACTGAATTAGTCCAGCGGATTGAGATTGTGACTTTAAAATGATCGTCATTATGAACAAAAGGACTCAGTTGGAAACTTGTTAAGGGAAAATTTCGTACAACCATTAGGAAGTTTTTCTTTACACAGAGATCCACAGACATTTGGAATTTGTGACCAAGTAGAATGATAGACAGTAAGACAAAACTCAACTTGATGTTATTTTGGAAGAATTAAGTGGCTAGGACTTGGGATGAATGGCCTGTTCTCGTCTAGATTGCTCTAATGGGTGCTGCAGGGATGGACCATTCCTACTTTATGAAACTTTAACCTGACCCAGAAATGCCAACTTTGGACCTTGCCCAAACATTAGAAGTACTTCCATGGTCTGGCTTAAAACGAGCCCACCACCTCATCTTGGACAGTCAGAATCAAGGAGGCTGAGGGCTACACTTGTAAGGAGACTGAAGAGAAAGATGATGTTATAGATTACCTCGAAAACTTTCGTATTGTAATCTTTTAAGGTGTCATTTTGCTTGACTTCTCTCTAAAATGGGAAAAAATCAAACTCTCACTTAGAGGATCTGTACAAAAATTTTTTTCAGAACCTGGCAAGATCTAATAAATATCATTTTAGAATAAGCATTTAAATTGAGGAAGCAGATTCTCTCCCATCTTTTTTATTCTATTTATTCTTACTCATTTATTTATTTCCATTATTTTTACTATTGTTAACTTTTGGCTCTCTTTCACATGGGTGGGGGTTGATTTGTTTCGAATCTAGTTTTGTTAAACTTGATTTGCTTGTATGAAATGTTGTTGTTTGATTATAATAAAATTAATAAAATGTTTAAAAAAAAAGAGAGAAAGAGGAAAGATTCGCCATTACTATGTGTAATGTGCAGTGTGGAACAATTCTCAAGGAGCCATAAAGGTATTTGAAAAAGACAAAACCACTGTATTTGATCCTCGTGTCAGTTGTGTCCCAGGTTTGGGGCCCAGTGACGCCCCCTGTTGTCCACAGTGTGTGTGACCAGACCCTGCCATGGATGGAGAGGCACCGTTTCCTGCTTTGTGTCCGGTATGGCCCATTCTCGTGAATTGGATGACGCACTTTTGATAACGTTGCTGCATGTTATGATTGCTTCCTTGAATTACACATCTGCAGTACTACCATCTCATGCAAAACAGTCCATTTTTCAGGCATCAGACTTTACTATTCCTTGTAGAGTTGTCTCGGTTTATGGCTGATCACTTAATTTGTGTGAAAAGGTGCTCACAGTTGAGTGCTCTTCTCTGCATCTTCTTAAACTGTGTTATCCTTTGCATAGTTTGTGGTGTCCAAATTACATACATAAAGTTCTGAAATAGTAAAATATCAGACTTGTTTCAAATAACCTGAAGCACCGACTCTTTCATGGATTTTACGAAGAGCTCTACGGGTTTCCTGACTTGTCATTCACTTGTTCCTCCAGCTCAGTTTTTGTTTACCTGGATAGCAGCAGAGCTCACCGGGACATTTCGTGATCTCCTTCAGCTCAGCAGCCTGAGTGTTCTTTGCTTGGTAACATTTGAGGGGGATGAGAATGGATTACCCTGCGCTGACGCTCTGTCTGTGTCAGCAGTTCTTTCATTTCTTTCTCTTAGTGCCACTTTCCGTTTATCTGAAGCCAGAAGTTTTGTGAAAATGTCTGCTGTTGAGTTCCAAGGAAGTTGAAGAAAGAAATGTTAAGTAATTCAGGTATGGTAGGAGGTAGAAGAAACCGGTGGTCCTAGAGAACTATGTTTTGTAGCAAGCAGCAAGGTCTGTCTAGTGCAAGGGGTCCCAACCTGGGGTGCCCGCAACCCCTGAGGGTGTGAGATGACATTTCAGGAGGTGCGACAAAGAGGTAGTCTGTGTCACAATTCACCAAAATTGGTGTATTATCCGACTTTTTTTGTGGTGTCTTGTAGTGTGCCATCATTTGTAGGTCATTCCTGTTCTGTGATATGCAAAGAAACAAGCATTGCACACACAATTGTCAGCTGTGATTGAGCTGTGTTCTCACGGTTACATTGCTGCGGACGGTGCATTCGTAAAGGCAAATGACTTCATTTTAGGAGGATGGAATTTGGACCTTGCGATGGTCTGTAGAGAAGGGTGAGGCCTAGTATCGTTTGCTGTGCAAGCCCTGATCGTGAAACGTCACTGATTTTGAAATTTGGTTGACATTTTAGCCAGAGGGCGACAAGGGGGACTGAATTGGACGCAACACCTGCTGCTTACACTCAGCCCATCTCTCCTGCTGACGGGCCTGACAGTAGCGCAGCGATTTTAACTGTGCGGCGCTTCTGTTTTTGAACCACAGTGCAGGTGTTTGTCGGGGGGCAGAACCCGTCGATTGGGTTTCATTGTTTAGCAGCGCACTGGCACCCGTTGCTCCATGCCGGTCTCTAAACATTCCAAGCCCAAGATTGTTGATTGTGTGTCTTTTCTTCTTGGCGCTTGATGCTTTGTGAGATACCCCAACTCCTGGATCGTCAGTCGAGTGTCTATGCTTCACAGGGGACACATTTACAAGATTATTGAGATTCATGAAGGTCAATTGCTTAATTTAAATTCAAATTTCACGCACTGAGTTAAAAGTTTATTTTTTTTTAGTTCAGTTTGTTCACCCACAGTACTGTATGTGGTTTAAAAATGAGACATTGGACTTGTTTATCTTCAGACGTGCTGTTTCTTTTGTTAGGATATATATATATATATAAGTATATTTTTAGGCAGCAAAAGTATGCCTTTTCTCAGGCCCTGACGGTGAAAATACAAAATTTCCAACTAAAAAATATCAAGAAGAGCTTACAGTCTTATAATTCTTAGCACAAACTGTCATCTGTAGTACTTTTAACACTTTAACCTATGCAGTAAAATAAAGTGCATTATGGATGCTACTGTAAGATGCTTGTATTCTATGTGTAAACTTGCACTCATCTTGTTTCCCAGCAACACACTGCATCCTAAAAGTTGCGGCGCCTATTAGGAAATGAAAAACAATATTTAAAAAAAAAACACAATAAAAATTAATAACACATCAGAAAAAATGAAAACGTCAGGCATTAAAATCTTAATGTGTTGCTGACTAGTGATGAGCAAACTCCGTCAAATTTGCTTCACTTCGACAAAAAGGCGGAAATGTTCGGGAATTTTGGTGAACTCGATGAAATGCATTGAAGTCAACGTGGAAGGAATAACTGAACTTCGTTTTGAGTGAATTATGTTTGCTCACCCACCTTTTAATTGTCCCTGAGGACTAGGGAACCATCTACGCTGGACCGATTATTGTGGCCCAAAATGTGACATGCCGGCTCTGCTATTTAGGTGAACCAAATCTGTGAGGATAGCATTCGGCTCAGTATAACATCGAGGGGGGACCTCACAGCCCACTCTTTGATGTAATGTCTGGATATCCTTGCACTTGAAACACCAGGTGTAACTAGGAGGGCAATCAGTATTTGAATATAATATACTTTGTGAAGCTGAGGCCGTGTATAGCCGCCCTAACCTGACACAGATGGACAGGACACGAAGTTCACCACACAGCTGTTTCTTTTTAGGGGCGATAGCGCCCTAGCTGGAATAAGTTCTTTTGTAATTGTGGCGTTTTAAGTAACCGAAAAATACAGAGATATGATATTAAAAGGCGATATCCCTCTCATAGTGATACGGCGGTAAAAATCACATATGAGAAAATAACTTAGCTTTCTTTACTGACGATTTACGCAGCATTACAGACGGAGGAAGCCATAGCAAGACAATGCTTTTATCAAGGTGGGATCTCGATGTATACAGTCTGCCATTTTCCGTCGCTGCGCTTGAAGGGTTTTCAGGACGGATGACGATATCACCCATCTGTCCGTCGGCTTCAAAGTGTTTGGCTGCTGTCCAAGTCTTTTTATACTGTCTTCTCCACGTGCAGGCCCTTACTTAGGTTCCAAACAAGGGAAGGAGAGGATTCCATTTTATCTCTAACATACAGAAATAGTATAGTGCCCATTTTTGTAGTTGTACCTTCTCTCTTCAAATGCTTGCCTAGCATTTCTCAATGCTGAGAGCCCCTGTGTGCTAACTTTGTCCTGGCCTGTACATGTGAGTGGATTTATAAAATAATTTTTGTACAGAGCACAGTGACATTAAACTTATATTCTTATTGCAACAGCACACGTTTATTTTAAAGCTGGGGAAGCACTTTCTTGTCTCTCCACAGGAGCACAATGTCTACAACACCAGGTACGGCACAGTCCCTTCGCCTCCAGTCCTCCTTACTGGCTTTGTCCTTCTTCCTCCCGACTCAGGCCGTTCAGTGGAGGCGACTGGCCCCCTTTTATAAGACACCCGGAAGGACTCCAGGTGTCCAGCGACCTTCTTCCGGCAGCAGTGCTGCCAAACAGGGCCCAGTAAACGTCCAGGTGCCCACTGGCGGCCCTGCTGTAAGCCCTGTATCGGTCCGGTGGAGACAGTATCCGGAATAAGCCCTCTCCCCCAGTCCTTCTGACCATGTAAGGGCTTCGGTGGTCCGCCACAACGTATACATTTGAGCACTGGAAACACCAACAGCCCCTCTGCTCTTTGATGTCATATATGTATAACATTGCCCTCACAAAATGACATTCATAGCTTTGCCTAGGTTAATAATAATAATAATAATAATAATAATTAATTAATTCTTTCCATTTATATAGCACTTTACATAGTGAATGGGGAGCCACTAATGTGCAGCACCCACCTGGATGATGCAATGGCAGCCATTTTTTGCCAGTATGCTCACACCATAAAGTGGTGAGAGAGATACCCAGTTACAGACAGGGGATGATTAGGGGTCCAGAATGACTAGGCCGTGGTGGGCAATGTAGCCTGAACATTGGGATACAGCCTATTCTTTACGAAGGATGCCCAGGGATCTTTTATGACCACAGAGAGTCAGGACCTCAGTTTAACGTTTCATACAAAGGACTGCACCATTTTTACAGCACAGTGTCCCCGTCACTGCTCTGGGGTATTGGGATTCGCATTAACACCACAGGGTAAGCGCCCCCTGCTGGCCACGCCAACACATCTTTTTCTGAATGGTCTCCCATTCAAGTACTGGCCGGGCTCGAACATACTTAGCTGTTCTGAAGTGCATGTGGTATGGCTGTGTAGCAGCAGTATTCACTACAGTGCCACCATGCCTCCCTGAATCCCAATGTGCAACCAGTGACAAAAAATTTGCTCACCTCCACTCTAAACACCCAATGGCTGCATAGCTGTGCCCCCACCCACTGAGCCTAAGTATCACTGATTTTATTTGAAATCTAAAAACACCCACCCTGCCATGGACCCCTAACTCACTTCCCCACCTTGACCCTTTTTACTAGCACCAAAAGCTCTATGGCATCTTCAGTAATATTTAAACTGCCAAGCTGTTGTGTAAATTGGCATCAAATTGTTACTCATTTCTCCATTCTAATTTATCCTATTGAAAAGACACAATAAATAATTGATCACAAGTTAAAATCATTAATGACAAAAAATGTCTTTCTATTATTACAGTACAATATAGAAAAGATGACTGATATAATTGTACTCTGTCTCTGTAATAGAGAACAGTGTTTACTTTTTGAAAGATCTGCCTCATTCGGACTGACAGTAATATCAATACAGAGCTCAAAAGCCCCTGCACACACACACCCACCCACACACACATGCGTGCACGTGAATATTCTAATATGGCACTCCACAAACATGTTCACAGTGACCTGTGGATCTTAAAGCAATATATCTGCCCCTGAGGCGTTCATACCGGATTGTGCCTTGTTAATCTTCTTCATCTAATGAATTATAGACGCTGCCTTTGGCTCTGCTATTGAGCAGTCCACTCCACGTCACCGCTTTGAAAGTGACTCCGAAAGAATATGAATTATTACACGGGAATAATTTATTTTATGATTTGCCAAATTATGAAACTTTAAGTGTTTTTACAAGGCTATTAAATTTGGGAAATCGAGGAGGGTGGCAACGAGACTTGACAGTGGGATCACATGCTTTTTATTTGTAGGTCATGGGTTCAATTTCAGCTGAGCCGGGAAGTGAATAAAACCAATTGCTGTCTGAAAGCTGCACTAAATTTCACCCGCTAAAATTCAATCAGGACATGGGGATTAAACGCTGGGAGGAAAGTTGTATTTGGCAGTCAAAAATACTACAGATCATCCTGACATATATATGATTTTTTTTTTCTTTTTTGATTTCTGAGGCAGTATAGTGGCACGATGGCACAATGGTAGTGCTTCTGCCTCACAGTAAGGTGACCGGGGTTTGTGTCCTCTCTGTGTGGAGTTTGCATGTTCTCCCCGTGTCTGTGTGGGTTTCCTCCCACAGTCCAAAGACATGCAGGTTTGCTGAATTAGCGACGCTAGTGTGAGGTTGGTTTGTGCGTTGTGTGTGTGTATTTGCCTTGTGATGGACTGGCACCCTGTCAGGGTTTGTTCCAGCCTTGCGCCCTATGCTAGCCGGGATTGGCTAAGGTATCCCCCGCTACCCTGTTTAGAACTAAGTGGATTAGAAAAAGACTGACTGGCTATTGATTAAACTGATTATGTTAATAAATTTATATACAAAGAAATCTGTATGAATGATTGGTTTCTGTGGGGGTGGGTTTGACTAATTTTAACAGTCAGTTAGTTATTTTCTAACCCACTTGGCCCAGAATAGGGTGGCAGGGGTCCAAAGACATGTAGATTAGTTGAATTGGCGACTCTAGTGTGTGGTTGGTGTGTGCGTCGTGTGTGTGTGTTTGGCCTGCAATGGACTGGCACCCTGTCCGGGGGTTGTTCCTGCCTTGCCCCCTGTGCTTGCTGGAATCGGCTCTGGCCCCCCCCCCCCCCCCCCCCCCACTACTCTGTTTAGGGCTAGGTGGGTTAGAAAAAGACTGACTGGCTATTGATTAAACTGCTTATGTTAATTAATTCATATACAGTACAAAGAAATCTCTATGAATGACTGGTTTCTATGGGAGTGGGTTTGACTAATTTTAACAGTCAGTTAGATATTTAGTTATTTTCTAACCCACTTAGCCCTGAATAGGGTGGCAGGGGTCTGCTGGAGTCTATCCCGTCTAGCATAGGGTGCAAGGCAGGAACAAACCCTGGATTGGATGCCAGGGTGAACACACACAGACACACATACTAGGGCCAGTTTAGGATAACCAATTTACCTAACCTGCATGTCTTTGGAAAAGTGGATGGAAAATAGAGAAAACCCATCCATACATGGGGAGAACATGGAAACTCCACGCAGGCAGGACCCAGGACGTGAACCCTGGTTTCCTTATTGCAAGGCAGCAGCACTACCACTATGCCACGTACCACCCCTAATTTTACCATTATTCTGATTAACAGAGACCACCAAACACATAACACTTAAATAGTGTGCAGCGGATGTTTTGTTTTGTTACAGCCTTACAGCTAAAATCATTTTGCTAAAATCCATTCCATAAAATTAATTTTTCCCCTCACATATTGCAATCTTTCTAGTTAGCCAATAAAAGATGTCATTTTGCTTAACTTCATCATCAAGTAACACTTAATACTCCGGAAAACAAGATTTCAGGAATGATTGCAAATTTGTCTACTAATAAATCCAGTCCCTCTGAGTAATCTGATTGGTCAATTTGGCTTTGATGTGATTGGCCAGTATGGCTTTGGTGATACACCGAAAGAGGAAGTGTGACTGTCAGATATACTCGAGGAGTAGAAACTGCAGAAGACACAAGCTGAGAGAGGATGGCAAGTAAAAACCAGACAAGAGATGAGAAAGGAGCCTCGAGAATAATGATGGGGTCTGAGAAGCTGGGTTTAGGGGAATGTGGTCGAGAGAGGGAGCGCCGTTCACGAGAGATTCAAACACACGCAAATACGGAGGAAAGGTGCTGAAGGTACACGTGGGTGTAAGAGATATTTTTAAGTTGATTCTTTTCATACCTGTAGTGTAGACCTTTCACTCCATACTTATTTGAAGCACCTTTGGCATCGATTCCAGCCTGGAGACATTTTGGTTGACATGACATGGCAAGCTTCACACACTAGGATTTGGGGATTGTATGCTATTCTTCTCCTCTGCAATAGACTGGTAGCCGTTAATCTGATACTAAAGCTGGGACAGACTCTGGGTACCCATGTCATGTCCATCGATGGACAACTCTTTTCAGGTGTCTCCCAAGATGTTTGATTGGATTCTGGCTGAGCCACTCAAGGAGATTCACAGAGTTTTGTCCTTATGCCACTCCTGTGTTGTCTCAGCTTTATGCTTTTGTGTCGTTGGCCTGTTGGAAGATGAACCTTCGAGCCCACTCTGAGGCCCTAAGAACTCTGCAGCAGGTTTTCATTAAGGTTACCTCTATACTTTGTCCTATTCGACTTTCCCTCAATCCTGTCTGGTCTCCCAGTCCCTAACCTTCACCTTTCTAATGGTATCACACAGCTGATGAGCAGTGAGTGGTTTCCTCCAGACATGACGCTAATCTTGGTGTCATCAGAGCAGAGAATCTCCTTTCTCACAGTCTGAGAGTCCATTGGGTGCCTTTATGCAAACTCCAAGTGGCCTTCCATTGTGTCTTTTACTTAGGAGAGGCTCGGCCTTAACACTAAAATTACCAAAGCCTATTAAAAGACTCATAATCCCAGCCCATCCTTAATCCCTTCACACCTCTCCGTCAGTGTCTTTTGTGTTGTAAATGTGTCAATCAGCACAAGCAGCAATCAGCCTGCTATACCATCAACTCAGAAAGGGCAGAAAGTTGTCTCAGCTCAAGTCTGTTTACCTGCGTGTGAGTTGCCGGGAGTTGTAGAGGGTAAATAATAGATCGTTATTTGAAATACATGCATTTCATGTGTGTTCCGTGTCTACAACAATCTATGTAAACACATCGTTGAAACAGAAACTTTTTTCATGTTTTAGTAATAATTGACAAAATGTAGACATGAAGTGTATAATGTGTGATGCCTGAAGTCCAAATATCAACTAAACACTTTCACAAAAGGTACAAATATAACAAAACAAGTGCAGTTTTATTCAAGAATATAACTACAGAAAAAGAACCCACTTAATAGTGTGACATTGACATGATCATAATTCGACCGCTTTGGTGGCACAGCAGTAAGAACTGCTGACTTGTAATCAAGACGTTCATGGTTCGATGCCTCCGTTTTGAGTAATGAGCTGTTCTTATTGTTATTATTATGTAATAAAAACATATATTTGATTTGAGTCTGTAACAGCCACTGTAAATTTATGGTACTTATGGTTCACGTTTTTTTTTTATTCAGTTTTATTCTCTCGGTTGCGTTCACGCTCGCCCCGATCTGACACTGCCGTTTTCACATAAAGACGTGTTATAACAGAGGTGAACTCAGATGAGGACGAGGGTTCTACATCAGAGAAAGAGGACAGAAGCCCTCCCCGCAAGAAGCATCCACTCACATATAAGAACAACGCAGCTGCACCAGGCGTGAAGGCGAAAGATGATGAGGTCAGGCGTCATCTTGCCGGTCAGTCTGCCCCACACATGTCCTTCAACGAAACAGCATGGCTTACAGAGCTCGCCAAGGTATAATGCAAAGTTCTGTTTGCGATTATTCTTTGTGATGGTCTTTACATAAAAAACATTTATATGTTACTTATTTAAAAGTCAGATCAATGTTATTTACCTTGATTTATTTACGTATCTTCCTACAGTGTAAAGTCACAAGTAGCCTGCAGAGCTTTCTCTGTTTGATCGACATGGACATGCTGACAAAGTAGATGTGTACTGAAGTGACTTTAGTCGCAGGTGGAAGATCCTGTCGCACTTTACGCAACTGTTGTTACAGTTTTGCCTTTGTCCAGAAATGGTTTCATAAAATGAGTTTAGTTTCTGAAAGACTTTCCCCCCATGGGGTGCCTGGGATCTTTTCCTAAATAAGATCAAACACAGTTGTATAGGGTGCGACAGGAGAGATTGTGGGGCATTTGGGAGAAGATCAAAGTGGAGGTGGTTCATTATTGGAACTGAAAACCCGATTCCAGGCCGTTCACACTCTAACGGTATGTAACAGAAGGATATTTTCTGCAAACACTTCTTACTCCTCCAAACCCCATGCAGTCTTATTAGAGAATATTGAAGCATAGATATGCTGGATATTTTTTTATTTTTTTTCTGCCAGTATATGAAGTTTGAAGAGATATTTAGGTGCCACTGTTTTGTCTTGAGAATCTTGAGGATTTCCACATCCCCGGTGATATATTCAAGAAAGATTGTGGGGCTTAAAGAATACTTGACACACACGGCAGCGTGGATAAAAGGATTAAGAAGGAAATATTAGATGGAAGTGACTGCAAAAAGGAAAAGCACTTTAGTTGTCTCTCATTCGACCCACCAATGAGAATTTAAACACAGGCTTAGGGTGGCATGGTGGTTAGCGTTGCTTCTTCACACTTCCAAAGTCTTAAATTCAAAAATCAGTCCGTTGAATTCCATTGTCTGTAAGGTTTTTTTTTTTTATCTCTGGATAGTTTTGTATTTATCTTATATCCCCAAAAATATGCACATTCATCCCATTGGCAACTTTACATTGATTAGGTATGCCCTGCAGCAGACTGGTGCCCTGTGCAGACATGATTTTTGCCTTATGGGCAAAACTGGGATAGCTGCTGGTTGCCCATGATCCATGCTTTCATGTTTTTGATGCCAAATCCTGACCCTATCATCTGAATGTGGCACCAGAAATCGAGACTCTTCAGACCAGATAGTGTTTTTCCAATCTTCTATTGCCCAGTTTTGGTGAACCACTGTGAATTGCAGCCTCAGTTGCCTGTTCTTAGCTGTCAGGTGAGGCACTTGGTGTGGTCTCCTTCTGCTGTAGCCCATCTGCTTCAAGGTTTGACGTGTTGTGTGTTCAGAGATATTGTGTTCTGCATATCTCGGTTGTAACGAGTGGCCATTTGAGTTTGCCTTTCTATCAGCTGGAACCAGTCTGGCCATTCTTCTCGGACCTGTGGCATAAGCAAGGCAAGAGAACTTCCACTCACAGGATATTTCCCCTTTTCGGACCATTCTCTGTAGACCCTAGAGATGGCTGTGAGTGAAAAATCCCAGTAGATCAGCAGTTTCTGAAATACTCAGACCACCATAACACTTTCAAAGTCAAGTAAAAGTCACCTTTCTTCCTCATTCTGGTGCTCAGTTTGAACTTCAAGAGGTTGTCTTGACAATGTCTACATGCCGAAATGCATTGAGTTGCTGCCATGTGATTGGCTGATTAGGTATTTGCGATATCAACAATTGAACAGGTGTACCTAATAAAGTGGCCACTGAATGTACGAGGTGTGGCAGAAAAGTAATTAGACTGATTTTTTATTTACCAAAGTTTTTATTTTTTTCAAACATCAATGTTATCCCCTTCAAAGTAGTTCCCTTGGGCAGCTACACACCGATGGAGACGTTGTTCCCACTGTTGGTAGCAGCGCTGGAAGTCTTCAACCGGTATGGTCTTCAGCATGCCTGTTACACTCTTTTGGATGTTTTCTAAAGTCCCGAAATGACGTCCTTTTGAGGACATTTTTCAGTTTAGGAAAAAGGAAAAAGTCACACGGACTGAGGTCAGGTGAATAAGGGGGCTGGGGAACCACAGGAATGTGTTTTTTCGATTGTCCTTCTGCTCAATTGTGAGGTTTTTCGGCACCATTTTGGCACAGACCTTTCGCATGTGCAAATGATAAGTCAAAATTTGATGAACGGTAAATCTGTTCAAATTTAATTGTTCACTCAACATTCTTAATGTTAAACGACGGTCTGATCTCACAAGAGTGTTCACACGTTCGATGTTTTCATTGGTTTTCGAAGTTGAAGGCCTCCCTGAAAAACTTGAGCTCAGGATAAAGAATGTTCCCCATAGGCCTGTTTTAACTTTTCAAACGTCACACTTGCCGATTCTCCAAGCTTAACACAAAATTTAATGGCACAACGTTGTTCCAAATTCCGCTGTTCCATTTTGCGTGACTCACAACCAAAAACACAACTTCGCTAATAGCAGTCACAAAAATCACGTAGTTAACGGAAGGAGTTGAAACTCGCACTGAGCTATGGGAGGGTACTGATACACGTGCTCTATCAAGGACAACAGCGCAGCATTGCCAGATCGCTTGCAGTGTTGCTAGTCTCATTACTTTTCTGCCACACCTCGTATGTCACAATAATTCAGTGTTACTCCTGTATCCCAAAAATGTGCATGTTTGCCTAATTGGCAGCTCTTAATTGCCTTACCCTCAGTGTTTCATGTGGCCTGTACTGTCCACTGTAACAACAGTCACGACATTACATGTGCCAGGTAATAGCAGCTACCCGCTTAGATGCTGGCACTTGACGCCTTTCTCTGCCACCCTCCTGAATACAGAGCAGAGGCGTTATAATGCCTTATATAATCTTGCATTCTCAGTTGCAGAGCGTATCCTGATACTCTTCAATGCAAGTGGTGGGTTCTCGATGTGTCAGGAGTGAGGCTGCTCCACAGCCAATGAAGTTCTGCGGCATCATGATTGCATATTTATGAGGTTGATCAGCATGCTCCATATATGGATGTTTCAGAGTGCAGTTTGAGGCGCAGACACGTATGCATATTGTGATTTATAAATGTTAAATTATGTAGAAATGTGCATGCAGCAGGCTTTATATATCTGATTTTTTTTTTAGGGTGCGCATTTTTCCTCCTTTTTTTTGCCGTGTGCATAGTTGCATTACTACAAATGATTGTGATATGCCATCTGTTGGAATGACAGATGCAACGTATATGTCTCTGTTATATACCATTTGGTATACTGGAATGGCAAATGCAATGCATATGTCTCTTATATGTCATTTGGTATATTATTTGTAAAAGCAGTGTTAATGTTGTGATGCGCCATCTGTTGGAATGATAAATGCTATGCATTTATTACTACAAATGCTTGTGACCCAGACAGACACACAAACATTTATTCTTATTAGGAGGGTGTATAAGGAAGAAGATGGACCGGACACAGACAGGCGGAAAGTGATGGTTCACCCAACACATGTTTATTAGCCATATTACTTTCAATTTACAAGTGCCATACAACCCCAAACAACTCCCCCAAAGTCCAGGCCTCAATAAAATGCCTCTTACTTCTCTTCAGGCCGCCTCTGCTCCTCTTCTCCTGAGCTCTGTCCTTCACTCCTCCCGACTCCAGCCATCAAATGGAAAGAGACGGCCCCTTTTATACACACCCAGATGTGCTCTAGGTGCCTCCCAAGTAGCTTCCGCTGGCCCTCCCCAGTGTGGCCCTATAGGGTTAAGCTTCCAAGCTCAGTTCCCATGGTCCCCAAAGCCACCAGGGCGGTCTCTCCGTCGTGGTCTTGAGCGTCCCGGCTGGGTACCACCCTCAGCCACTTGCCACAATATATAACAAGTATGTAAGCATACAATTTACATGTATACAAAGAAACATGTCAGCGTATAAGTTATCCATTTTCTCATCCTTCTGTTGCGCTTACAGCCATAAAACTGTGTACCCGTCCAATATTTCAGCCTTTTTTTTTTTTTTTTTAGGATGTACTTGTTAATCCCCTTAGAGAATTTGACCTTTGTTGGTCAGAGCGCAGGGTCAGCCATTGTACATTCTTTCCACAGATGGCAAGATGTGCTGTTATGGTTAGTTGTTAGGTTACCTGGGAAATCTAAACTGACTCACAGTGTGTCCTGTAATGAACCAACACCCTTTTCAATCCTGGTTCCTGTCTTACACCCCTATAGGGCACTATATAACTGATAGATAGATAGATATGAAGGGCACTATATAACTGATA
>JANRMT010038569.1:5806-18849 GCA_026402145.1 Polypterus bichir lapradei | reverse complement strand
AAAGGCGCTACACGACGGCTGTGGTATAGAAATTACATTTTCTATGTAAACGTCCAAATTTCTGCCTCTGGTAATGTGCCTTACTGGCATTACCAGCAATTAAAGAAAATTAGCTTTGTGTCCTCTGCAGTGTTAAGAGAGAAAGGCTTTGGTTTGGGATAAAAGGAAAAAAGGTGTAAAGAAAGGAAAGTTGCCTTTTTTTTTATATAGTGTAGAGAGATGTTTTCGCTGACGATATGAGCGCCTTTTGGGGACAGTCGCAGTGGGTCTTGTGTAGACTGGTGAGACGTCCCAGCTATTAATCGGCTGTGATGGCACTGTCAGTCCTCCACTCCTGTGCGTGTCTTCATAATCTGAGCTGACGACCTCATAATCGTATACGTGGAAAAGAAAGTGCGAAGCGCCTTAATATTATTTTGCCGCGGTGTAGAAAAGGGGTCCCGTGTTTGCACTTGTCTGGGCTATAGCTCAGGGGGAGGATGAAAAAAATTAAAAGTGCTCACTTTGACTTAAGGCAGAAGCGCAGTCAGCGTCTCAAAGGCCGGCACAGCTATGCGCGCGCGCCGGCTGCTCAACTTTTGCTGGGCAGGAGACGCCAGTTTTTGCAGACACGTTCACATGATCAAAAGTCTCCGCGCTCTTTGGAGTTCATATATATATATATACTGTATATATATACCCGCGTTTCGCAGCGGAGAAGTAGTATGTTAAAGAAGTTATGAAAAAGAAAAGGGAACATTTTAAAAATAACGTAACATGATTGTCAATATACAGTAATTGTTTTGTGAGTGTTATTGAGTGTTGCTGTCATCAAGGATTTGATTATCATTATTTCTTTGATTCAGGTTCGTATTTGTACGATGTGTTGTGTTCAAGTTACATTCCCTGTTTGTCAATCGTTGTAAAGATAAGAGGTTTCATTCATCGATTCGTTTCTTACTGCATCAATAAACAGCTCGTCTTCCTCTTTATCTGAGATGTGACACACTGCAAGCACGGGTTTTTTTTTACACTGTCTTCCTTTAGCGGGACATTGACTTTTTCCACCGTGTGCTTTGTTTCCGCAGTAGCTGCACTTATGAATATGCTTGTATGTATCAGACGCTTCATATTTTTTTGCTGCCTTCTCAATTGTGTAATTCGGTTTTTGTTCAGCACTCTTTGGAACTGTTGCTTTTTGTCTGTGCACTGCGTCAGTTCACGTGAGCTGCTCGGTGTGCATGCATCGAAGTTTCCCAGCTGTGCTGGTGCCATCTTGTGCGATTTCCACGGCTTTTTTTAATGTTAGCGAAGAACCGGCACTTAAAAGTTTCTCTCGCAGTTTCGCTGAGTTTGTGCCAAACACCACCCTGACCATCTCATCTTCCTCTGCATAAGCACAGTCCTTCACCCGTGAATATTTAGCGGCAGTGTTTCTATTGGATTGCCGCTGACGGACGGCCTTATATGGGCAGGCACTAAATTACAAACGCCAGCGGCAGCCTGTCTATGAACTTAATTTAAACTTTAGGTTTACACCGTGCTTTGTTTCCAAAGTAGCAGAACTCGTGAATATGGTTGTATATGTCACTCGCTCGCTTCTTATTGTTTCGCTGCCTTCTCAATTATATAATGCATGTTTTCTTCAGCGCTTTTTGGAGCTGTTCCTGGTTTTCTACGCACTGCGTTCATAGTCAGTTCACGTGATTACGTGGGAGGCGTGATTATGTCATACGAAACTCCGCCCCCCACGGCTTTTGAGCTCAACTCCATTATATTATATGGAGAAAAATAGCTTCCAGTTATGACCATTACGCGTAGAATTTCGAAATGAAAACTGCCCAACTTTTGTAAGGAAGCTGTAAGGAATAAGCCTGCCAAATTTCAGCCTTCTACCTACACGGGAAATTGGAGAATTAGTGATGAGTGAGTGAGTCAGTCAGTCAGTCGGTCAGTCAGTGAGGGCTTTGCCTTTTATTAGTATAGATTATATATATACAGAGAGAGAGAGAGAGTATATTGTTTTATTGTGATATATATTTATTTAAACTTACTGAATTTATGAAAGTGCAAACTGCAGTTTTATTTTGACTATGATACTTTTAGCAGACAATTAATAATGAAAGGACTCTGTAGACATTATCACTTATTGATTGCACCCAGTATGTGTTCCGGTAAATTTTATTATGTGATCTTAATTGCCAAGTTCTCAGTGTCTTCTCTAAATAGGCTTTAAAATGTGTTGATTGACCACAAATTGCTTTCTATTTCTTATTGGCACTTCAGTAACCCTAGCAAGCACAAACCTTGTAGAAAAGCTTTTTTTTTTTGACTGCAATCAAATTTTTGTCTTGGAATTGTACACAAAACTAGCATTTGATTAAAATACTTTGTATAAGGGTAAATTTAAAATTGTCACTATTAGCTACATATTATTGTTGTATCCAAAGCTGTAGTAAAGCTACCATAAACCACTGGACTATAGTTGTTAATAGACTTCCGTTTTATTTTACATTTCTTACACAACATCCAAACATATTGATGTCTGTCAGTTACTATATTCAAGGTTTTTAAATAATCATGTCTAAACACAAACAGCCTTTTTTGTTTATTTTTAAACAAAATATTATAACAGATCATAACACATTCAAATAAATGAAAGTAACATGGAAAGTATAATAGCATGCTAAAAAATACAAAACTCTGCATTCAACCCTCATCTGACAAAGAAAGCTATCTGAATAGATATCCATCTGTAAATGGTTGTTTATGATAAAAAGCAAGTAAAATAAAAAAGATGAGCTGTTATTTTTTTTGCATGTAAAGCTAAATGTACTGTTGACAGGAAAACCTAAGCTGCACACACTGCAGGGTGTTCAACATATAAATTTGCCCTTGAAAGGCAGAGAACAGATGCAAATTATGTTTAGTGCCAAGTTCATTTTCATGTGTTTGTTTCTCTGGAAACTTCGAAGATGCTCTTGCTGTGAAGTTAACCTGGGGCCTTATGTAAAAACGTTGCATATGTACAAAAATGTTGTGTAAGCCCGTTTCCACGCTCAGATCGCGATGTATAAAACCTAAACTTGCCGTAAAGCCACGCACATTTTCAAGCCAGCTAAATGCTTGGCATACACAAGTTCTCCACTCGGTTTTGCAAACTGGTGGCACCAAGTGTCAAAGCAGCGCTTTTGTTCCAGTGTGGTTTCCCTTTCTTTTTTAGATCCACATCCCTGACATGGCTTTATTAAATACACTGAAATTAACCGCATATTTTTTATTAGTTTACAGCATCTGATTGTAAATAACCTGTAACAATATAATGGTCCACGGAATGGCCAAACTATTTCAAATACCAGCTACTTTCATGTTGTTTCTCTCACTGCACCACTCAGAGTATTTATCCCACTGTATCTGAGTGTGGAATTACAGCTCTACAGCAGCTGATCGGAAACAGAATTATTGGAATACAGAATCATGCACACACTGCCTCAGCCATGCATACTGTCTATTGAACTGCTCTCAAACGGTAAACACTTCAGAGCCTTTCCTGTGTGGACCTCGCAGTTCAGAAACGGTTTCATCCCAAGAATTATAAACGCACTCAATCAGTTCATCAAGTGCTCCTTGTAGAATTGTTTGTACTTATTGGTACAATCACCTCACTGTAAACTTGCAATACAGTTATAATATTGCACAACCCGAGCCACTTTATAAAGCACGTATTTACATATGATTTTGATAACTTTTTTAAGATGAAATGCAGCAAAATATGTTTTTTACATTATACAGATATAGTTTCAACATTATTTAAATAATCTATATTGTTAATAATTAAACATTTGAGGACACTATGTTGCAGCGCTAGCAACGATCTGGCGCCCCGTTCAGGGATTATTCCTGCCTCGCAATGTATGTTTGCTGGGACTGGCGTGACCCTGGATGGATAGTTGGATGGAATAATTAAACATGTACTACGAAGATATTTCAATGGTCCTAGATAGATAGATAGATAGATACTTTATTAATCCCAAGGGGAAATTCACATAATCACATAATCCAAAAAAAAAACCAATATTAAATTAAATAGAAATAAAAATGCATGTAAAGGCAGACAATAACTTTGAGTAATGTTACCATTTACTCCTCCGGGTGGAATTGAAGAGTTGCATAGTGTGGGGGGGAAACGATCTGCTCAGTCTGTCAGTGGAGCAAGACAGTGACAAAAGTCTGTCACTGAAGCTACTCCTCTGCCTGGAGATGACACTGTTCAGTGGATGCAGTGGGTTCTTCATGATTGACAGGAGTTTGCTTAATGCCCGTCGCTCTGCCACAGATGTTAAACTGTCCAACTTTACTCCTACAATAGAGCCTGCCTTCTTAACAAGTTTGTCCAGGCGTGACAAACTTAAGGTCCTTAAAGGTTTTGAAGAATCGGTGTTCTAAGCTTACAGATGGCTTAACATCTATTACACAGCTGATTTTGTGGCGATTAGTTACTTGGAGAAAGAAAAGCAACGACAGGAATTGGGGGTTGTATGTTTGAAAGAGGGCGGCACGGTGGCGCAGTGGTAGCGCTGCTGCCTCGCAGTTAGGAGACCTGGGTTCGCTTCCTGGGTCCTCCCTGCGTGGAGTTTGCATGTTCTCCCCGTGTCTGCGTGGGTTTCCTCCGGGCGCTCCGGTTTCCTCCCACCGTCCAAAGACATGCAGGTTAGGTGGATTGGCGATTCTAAAATTGGCTGTAGTGTGTGCTTGGTGTGTTTGTGTGTGTCCTGCGGTGGGTTGGCACCCTGCCCAGGATTGGTTCCTGCCTTGTGCCCTGTGTTGGCTGGGATTGGCTCCAGCAGACCCCCGTGACCCTGTTTGGATTCAGTGGGTTGGATAATGGATGGATGGATGGATGTTTGAAAGAGACAGTACGGTACTGCTGCAATACATTATTTCATTGAATGGTGCGCACGGCGCAGCAAGCATCTTGTGGGAGGCTGGAACAATCTCTGGACGAGGCGCCAGCTCATCACTCATACTGTGCCACCATGTTCCCATGTTTAATAACATGCTTTAACTCCTATCATCATGAAAATGATATCAAGTATACATCTCAGTATTTTATTTATTCAGAGAGCTGTAATATCACAAATGTAATGGATTCTGTGTCCTGTCGGAGGAAGAGAAAGCCCATTTAAAAAGCACGTAGTGATTCACACACTACAAAACAAAGCATTTAATGTGCTACTTTAGTTACGATGGGACTTGAGAAACTAGCAAATTAAATGATTTTAAGTTGAAGTTTATGATGTTCTACTTTAATGACAAAATAAATAACGTGATTAAAGTAGAAATTTCAAGATTAAAGTTGACATTTCAAGCTTTTTTCCCACTGTGTGCCTATTTTTTTTCTTTTCTTTGTACCCTAATAAGCTTTTATATGGTACTCAGACGGTGGGCTACAACTTGCCATTCACGGCGACTTTGCTATCTGACTTCTTTTTTATTTTGGGCACTGTGCGACTTTGTGAACTTGAGCTTTCGAGTTTCTCCGACACTCTATGTCACTCGATCAACTTCCTTTTGTTGTATATACCACTGTTTAAACCAACAAATAGTATGTTTTTCTTTGCCTCCACTATTCGCTGAAATTCTTCTATTTTCCCCATGCTTTTGCCATTGCCTTTTCACAGAATGCTGAGCTTTGGGGCTATTTATATTGATTTGCATATTCAAAGAGGCGTAATTCTGGGAGGAGATGGGGTGGGACAGCAGGCGCGTGCACGTGCGTTACTTTTCACGCTGATCAGAATTTATGGAGCAGAAGAACGTGGAAGTTAGCGTTTGCACAAATTTATGCATCTGGATTTTTTTGTGCGTAAGCACATTTCTGCTTTTGTCCACACACCATGTTATAGCGTGAATTCTACACACTGCATTATGCATGAGGCCCCAGGTTATAAAAATGAATGGGAGGATGGGTGAAAATATAGCATATCATTTTATAATAATGAGAAGTATAAAATTTAGTCATTTCATTGTCTACAATGACTTTTGGGTTGATCTTTCTAGCTCCTTGTGAAAGTTAGGACAGTTACTACAGTGATCCCTTGCTATATCGCACTTCGACTTTCGCGGCTTCACTCTATCGCAGATTTTATATGTAAGCATATCTAAATATATATCACGGATTTTTCGCTGGTTCGCAGATTTTGCGGACAATGGGTCTTTTAATTTATGGTACATGGTTCCTCAGTTGGTTTGCCCAGTTCATTTTACACAAGGGACGCTATTGGCGGATGAGAAGCTACCCAATCAGAGCACATTTTATGTATTATGTAAAACTCCTCAATGATATATGATATGCTTCCCACGCGGTGCTTCGCATACTTAAAAGCCTGAACACCACCTATTGATTTTTGATTGTTTGCTTTTCTCTCTCTCTCTTTGACATTCTCTGCTCCTGATGGAGGGGGTGTGAGAAAAGGGTCTGTTCACACACTGGCCTAGAGGATATGGACACTCCTCTAAAAAATGCTGAAAGACTACCTTCACATTGCTCCCTCTCTTGCGGCTGCTTTGTCACGTGGTTCTTTGCATACTTAAAAGCCCGAACAGCACCTATTGATTTTTGATTGTTTGCTTTTCTCTCTCTGTCTCTCTCTCTCTCTCTGACATTCTCTGCTCCTGACGCGCACTCCTTTGAAGAGGAAGATATGTTTGCATTCTTTTAATTGTGAGACAGAACTGTCATCTCTGTCTTGTCATGGAGCACAGTTTAAAAGTTTGAAAAAGAGACAAATGTTTGTTTGCAGTGTTTTAAAGTCCATGTCTCTACAACCTCCTGTGTTTCTGTGCAAATCTGTGACCCAAGCGTGACAATATAAAAATAACAATATAAACGTATGGTTTTTACGTCACGGATTTTCACCTTTTGGCGGAGGGTTCTGGAACGCAACCCCCACGATTGAGGAGGGATCACTGTACTTACTTTCACTATCTGTTTATATAGATTCTGATCTGGCTGAAGAGTTCTTTTATTGGAGATTACTACAGCCACCAGTTCCCTGTTATTCTTAATATAATGTGCTTAACGTTTGCTTTAATCAGACATTGAAACCTCTAACATTGAGCATTAATATTTTTGAAACTGCTTTTTTTCTGCTTACCAAGAATAATGGGAGCTCTTTCAAAGAAAAGCTTTCTTGCTTATTAATAATTCAGACACCACCATAGCTGTAACTTTACAAAAAAGTACAAGTAAATTCAGCTGAATTGCATAAGACATAACTATAACTGTTCTCCCACACCGTAAAATACATTAAACATTGAGGTATTTAACTCACACAACACCCTGAGCAGCTGCGCAATGTGAAGCCATTACATTTATTTTTCATGAAGCATTAAGAGTTTAAAATGTATAAATTATTTGTATACAGCAGTGCTGAAATAGATATTTAATATTTGATTCATAAGAAATAAAGCAAAACATAACTAAAGCAGTTCTAATTGTTCTGTGTTGTATTATTGTGTTGCAAAATTAAGAAAGGGGCCGTTTTAAAGTAAACAATGAAACAGAATTAGAAATCTAAGATGTCAGATGTTGCTCGTCAGTTGATACCATTTTTACAGACTTGAAATGTCATTCCCACATTCCAAAGACTTAAAAATTAGTTTCTTTGGTGAATCTTAATTTCCTGGTATGAATGACTGTATAAGTGCTCTCTTAACAAAGTGTGACATACAGGAAGTCCTTTGGGGGTCTAACACACCCTTAATGTTACATGAGCAAAACTGACATTTAAGCATGACGTTGCCAGTAAAACTATAAACAGTAAATTGTGATAAAGTACACAAGTACCCTAACAGTGCTGAAATTGAAAGAATAAAAATGTTATTTGTTTTTAGCTTGTTTTCTTATCATAGTCATTGCAAACTAAGCAGATAAATTTAAAACAGTAAACTAATTCGTAATTAATGTCTTACATTGTTTTAAAGATACGCAAAGTGCAAATGAGAGTTGCTTAAGGCAGGATGGATTTAATTATCGTGCTAATTGATTATTAACATACTCACAAAATGTGGCCTAAAATAACTTTGAGAAAAATAAAATTTATTTGAGATTTATTTTAATTATAAATAATAATAAATTTAGACAAGGACGCTAACCAGTGATCTCACTTGTTTTTTTTTTTACGGGCCACATGTCTGCCTGGTGGGGGTGGGTGGGTTGCCAACCAGGATCTCAACCTGTTTTGTCATGTGGTGGGTGCATCAATGCACTGTTCCAGTGCATGCTCCCCAACCTGACCTAACTTGAATGTGTATCTGTTTGGGTGGGACAGACCCGCCTGGCCATTCCATTAACTCTATACATGGAGGAGTTCATCTGACAAAACAATTTATAGATATGTACATGCCCATTACTGGGTTTGTCAGAAATTAGGGATTTTATTTTAATTTTACATTGGGTGGCTTTACCCATGAAGTAATATGATTATGCTTTCTGTGTTCTTAAATAACTAGAACTATAGCTTTTGGCAGAGTGGTGATAGAGTAAATATTAATTAATAAAAGGACTACTGTGGCACAAAAATGGGACATAGGCTTTTAACAGTTCAAAATCCATTTAAATGTCCCAAATCTACAAAAATGCCCTCCAATGGAGAGTAAACCATAAAACCTCTGGCTTAAAGAGCTTAAATGGAAAAGCCAATGAATAGTCTTCATAAATGAAGAATTTAAAATCAAAATTGAAAACTTAAAAAACAGAATAAAAAATCCAGAAACCAGAATAAACACAATATAGTACAGTACAATGCAATACAATATTCACAGATGCATATTCCTCATTAGTCAAAGAAGCTCTGCTGGAACATTCTCCACAACCTCAATGCAAAACCTGAATGCGGTCCCATAGTTTTGATATCATGATGGCCCTTTCTCCTGGGTTCCACCCATAAAACACAACGGACATATTCAGACAACTTAAATAAACAATACATAAATACTAATTCACTAAATTACCAATAAATATAACAGTGTTAACAAAAATTACACAATAAAAAAACTATATGACAATTGATAATTAAAAAAATAACCAAAAAGGAAAATAAACTTAAACCAGGAAATAAACATTGGCTAAAACATTGTCCTCCAGTTACTCAGAGGAAAAGATTGAAACAAAGCCACTGGATCTTACTGGATTTGCCCAAGCAATTATCATACTATTTCTTTGCTCACCATTATTGAAAAGATGATGACAGAGACATTTGAAGACCTGTGCCTACATGTCAATCTCCATTGTAACCACTTCATCTCTGACACCTAGCATGACGGCCACACTAAACTTAAACCATCAATCACCTAATGTTGAACAGATGCCCTAGATGTGGTAAAGGAAGTGGGGATCGTTGCACTAGTCATTTCACATGCATTTGACCTTGTCTTGCTAATTAAGCTAAAGAAAAGAATCAAAAAGCATCACCACACATGATGTAACTTTCTCATTAATTACCAACAACTGATTGTCACATCTGGACAGGAGTTGAAATCTTGTTCCTTGAACACTGGTGTGCCCAAAGTTTGTGTCCTTGAACACAGTCTCTTTCTAGTTTTTATATATAAAAAAAAACTTATAAAAAGGTGAATTTTTCACTTGATATTTTTGTGGATGACTCACACTGCACCATGTGATCCCAGTCAAGGCTATCCATTGTGATGTTTTCAATCTGACAAACTAAGACCTCCCTAAGATAGCTGAATAAACTGAGATTTTTGATGTTTTATTCAATGCTAGAAAAACAAAAGGTCTCACCATCAGCTATGCCTATAACACAACTCACTCTGCCCATGTCTTCCATGATTGTACACTGACTGTTGAGATCAGTATAACTTTTGCTGTGTTAGCTTCAACTGTCACAGCTCATTTATGGGTCACATAAATTCAGTAGCCATTAAAATAGGGCTGCACCTCATCTGCCTTCTTCAAGCAAGCTGTGTATTATCTCCTTCTATCTTGATTGTAGCACACAAAACCTTTGTTCAGGCACACATTGAATACTGTTCTTCCCTATGGGCTGTTGAAGTCTACACTGACAGGCTTGGGTCCTTCTAGGGATAATTCCTCCATATGTGTACCTTACGTGTAGATCATCTTAAAACCTTTTAAAAGCAGTGTTTTCCATCTAAAATGTAACGTAAATTTTGCATATCCAAAAAAATGTAACTGCCAGCCAACATATACTGTAAATCATGCAGAACTATTCCTGTTAAATTATTACGGCATACTTAATATGTATTTTTGTTAAATTCATGTATAAAATCAAGCTTACTTTGAAAATGGTTTTAATTGTGTTCATGTTATAATGAAATTGTATTATTAATCATACCCATAGTCCTAACACCAACATTGGAAATGCCTGAGGGACAGAATTAAAATCTGTTTTAATAAACATTTCAGATAATTATCTCTTACTGCAGCATTGGAGAAACAATAATGCAACAAAATGAGTTAGAGAAGGGCTGAGTCAGCATGCATTTGAAAAAAGGAAAAAAAAAATAAGTGAAAGTTAATTCCACTCTCAAAAATGCTTTGCATATCCAATCTTTTCAGGTGTTTACTTGAAGCAGAGTAGACAGAGCCTAGATTTGAGAGGGGGGAAAGGTGTGGTAAAAATAATACCCTAGTAAATAAAATAGGTAGAAGGATCATTAGAAAATAATTTCTTCACACAGATACATGGAATAAGAAGTCTATCTGTTATAAATGGTGAGGTCCAAATGGTTGATCAATGAATTATGGAAGAAGTGAGAACTGAATGGGGTTAAGCTCCTTTTTTAACAGGTTCCTTTAAATCCTTGTGACAGAGCACTTATTGATACTGACAGCTCTTGTATGTTTAATACCTGCGCACAAATTGCCTTTATATTCTGATGGTCAGTTTCTGTAAGAAAATAAGTAAATTGCATTACACAAGTAATATCAGACATATTATTGGAGGCATAGTTACAAGTAATACACTGGCCCTTGTAGCTCTGGGTTTTAAAGAAAGAAAACTGTGAAGACAATCTTTGCATTGATTAAGTGGTTGGTGAAAGGAAATCTATACTAATAAAAGGCAAAGCCCTCACTGACTCACTCACTCACTGACTGACTGACTGACTGACTGACTCATCACTAATTCTCCAACTTCCCGTGTAGGTAGAAGGCTGAAATTTGGCAGGCTTATTCCTTACAGCTTACTTACAAAAGTTGGGCAGGTTTCATTTCGAAATTCTACGCGTAATGGTCATAACTGGAAGGTATTTTTCTCCATTTACTGTAATGGAGTTGAGCTTGACCGCCGTGGGGGCGGAGTTTCGTGTGACATCATCACGTCACCCACGTAATCACGTGAACTGACTGTCAACGGACTATGTAGAAAACCAGGAAGAGCTCAAAAATACGCTGAACAAAACATGCATTATATAATTGAGAAGGCAGCGAAACAATAAGAAGCGAGCGAGTGACATACTACCATATTCATCAGTACAGCTACTTCGGAAACAAAGCGAGGTATAAACCTAAACTTTAAATTAACTTAATAGACAGGCTGCCGCTGGTGCTTTTAGTGCCCACGGGTAATGCGGGATACAAGTTTAATGAGAGGACGCAGGATATAAACGAGAGTTTTGATCACTTTGTAACTAAGTTAAAATTGCAGGTGAAGGGGTGTGCTTATGCAAATTCCGAGAGACTGTGTTTGTGGGGGATTGACAGTTAAGGCGGGTGGGGGAGTCACGTCATCATCTCCCCTCCCATTTACCTCATTTCGCTCTGAGCTGAGCTTCGCGGCTAACGCCGTCTTCCGAAGCAACTTCGTCACACTGCCACCAAATACAGAGAAATCCACAAGTTAATACACACTCTGTCTCTAGACTTTCTCCACACTGAATCCTCCAGGCACTACTTACAAAAGGTTACATTGACAATCGTGTTACGTTATTTTTAAAATGTTTAATTTTCTTAGCACAAGCACAGCTGAGAAGCTTCGATGCATGTGCTCCATAACGCGTTAAAAAATAATGCATTTAATCACACTTTGCATGACAATCAAAGGGGAACTTTTGTCAATGCATGATTTCCTGGTACACCGATTACATTGATCAGCGCATCCCAATTCATTTTAGCCTCGCACCACCTTGATTTGAGAAGAAGTATGAAAAAATATGAGGTTAACACACAAAAACAGATCACCAATTCAAGCTTTATGAATAATCGATTCGCCATCAATAATTGTTTTGGTAAAGCCATACTCAGTGTAATCCTCCTTCCATTTTATAATTTTTCCGCCACTAGCCATGATTAAATGAACGGTAAAAAAGTAAGAGCGAAGCGAGGGTGACTTATTTAGGCAGGCATATATATGACAGCAACACTCATGACAATCATGTTACGTTATTATTAAAATGTTTCCTTTTCTTTTTCATTACTTCTTTAACACATTACTTCTCCGCTGCGAGGCGCGGGTATTTTGTATATGAATGACCTCCAAAGAGCGCGGAGACTTTTGATCATGTGAACGTGTCTGCAAAAACTGGCGTCTCCTGCCCAGCAAAAGTCGAGCAGCCGGCGCGCGCGCATAGCTGTGCTGGCCTTTCAGACGCTGACTGCGCTTCTGCGGCAAAATAATATTAAGGCGCTTCGCACTTTATTTTGCACGTATACAATTATGAGGTCGTCAGCTCGGATTATGAAGACACGCACAGGAGTGAAGGACTGACAGTGCCATCACAGCCGATTAATAGCTGGGACGTCTCACCAGTCTGCACAAGACCCACCGCGACTGTCCCCAAAAGGCGCTCATATCGTCAGCGAACACATCTCTCTATACTATATAAAAGAAAAACGCAACTTTCCTTTCTTTACACTTTTTTTCCTTTTATCCCAAACCAAAGCCTTTCTCTCTTAACACTTTAGAGGACACAAAACTAATTTTCTTTAATTGCTGGTAAGGCACATTACCAGAGGCAGAAATTTGGACTTTCACATAGAAAATGTAATTTCTATACCACAGCCGTCGTGTAGCGCCTTT
>JANRMT010038537.1:0-10132 GCA_026402145.1 Polypterus bichir lapradei | reverse complement strand
AAAGGGATTTATGTTGATGCAACATTTCCTTGACTAAGCAATGCATAGAGGCAATTAAAAAGACAAATGAAATGTTAGGTTATATAATAAAAATTATTGAATTTTTTTTAAGTTATGGTTTATTTACCTCGGCAGAGACATTCATGGGGAGTCATGAGATTGCTGGGATGTGTTGTGTGGCACTCCTGATATCTCCCTAAAAGCACTAAGGTCCAAGTCTTTAGGGTCCTGGTGCTTCCCGTCTTGCTATATGGTTGCGACACATGGACGTTCTCCAGTGACCTGAGATGAAGACTGGACTCCTTCAGTACAGTGTCTCTTCGAAGAATACTTAGGTACTGCTGGTTTGACTTTGTGTTGCTCATGGAGTCCCGAATGAAGCACATTACCTGCATTGTGAGGGAGCGTCAGTTACGGCACTATGGCCATGTGGCGTGATTCCTCAGTGGTGATCTAGTTCATTGTTGAGGGCCCGAGTGGCTGGACCAGGCCAAGGGGAGGCCCACGTAACACCTGGCTGCAGCAGATAGAGGGTCATTTCCGGGGGGTAGGACTGGACCACATGTCTGCCCCGATGGTATTACCAACCAGGATCCCGAGCTGTTTAGTCGTGTGGTGGGTGCGGCAACGTGCTTTACCGGTGCATGCTCCCCAACCTGACCTGAGCTGAAGGGACTTTATTCTCAAACTACATAATGCACTCGTAAGACAACATTTGGGGTACTATGTGCAGTTTTGTTCATCATGTTATAAGGAAGACATAGCAGCACATGAAGCTGTGCAGAGGAGAATTAAACCTGTTTAGTCAGGAGCAGAGCAGACTGTCTGAGGACCTAATCCTGGTCTGTAAAATCCTCAAAGGAATTGATAAAGTAGATCCAGCAACATTCTTTCAGTTTTAGGGTGAATGAAGTACTTGAGGACATCAGTGGAAATTGAGGGGAAATGCTTTTAAAACTGAAACCAGGAAGCACTTCTTTATGCAAAAAATTTTGGGACTCTGGAACAAATGACCAAGACAGGGAGTTGAAGCAGAAACCTTGACAAACCTTCAAGAAGAATCTGGATGAGATATTGGGGACAGCTTATCTATTAGCTATAGAAACAGGATTGGTGCACTGAATTGTCTCATTTCGTTTGTCAAATGTCTTGTGTTCTTAAGAGGAAACGCATTGATGATTGTGATTGATACATCTAACACTGTGGTGATCGCAAACACCAGCACCTCTCTGACGATCGTAATCTATTCACCAAAGTGGACTGCTCCACTTCCCCACTCAGATGATCGCACTAGATTCATGTAGAGCAGGGGTGTCCACCTCCGGTCCTCGTGGCCTGCAGTGGCTGCAGGTTTTCATTCTAACCCTTTTCCTAATCAGTGACCAGTTTTCACTGCCAAATAACTCCTTTTCCTTTCATTTTAATAGCCCTGTTTTTAAGGACTCAGTCCTCTGAATTGATTCGTTTTTTCATTAAATGGCAACCAAACAGAAATGAGATGTGAAACAACTCAATAGATGACAAGCTAAATTGGAACATCAAACTCCAGCCAATTTCACTCCAACCAGTCTCTTAATGAGAAGCCAATTCTTGCTGTTAACTCTTTGAGGGCTGAATATTTTTTCCAATAAACAGTTTTCTGAAAAGTAATGGTTTCACACAGAAATAAACACAAAATATCTGTTGCTGCATGCTGTGGCTGCCAGTTTGCCAAGAATATGTGGCAGGCTTGCTGCCAGGCTGTCTTTGCGTGGCTGGGACGCAGTCGCAGTGCACTGCAATCTGGTTTCTACTTCTTATCATTGTTAAGTGACAGTTCTCCCTGGCGAACATTGTCAGTATAAAGATTAGCTGGGGACCAATTAGCTGAAGCTGGAACCTCACATTAATTTTCCATCACTTGTATCAAAATCTGAGTCCAACATCCATAGTCCAGTTCAGAGGTAATAGGCAACAACGTCGTCCACGGAGTGTTTTGCATTCGCTTTGATCTCTCGTCAGATGTCAGTGCCATTTTTGCCATTGCTGGCACCTTGTTATTCATGGGAGTGCAGGAAATCTCGGTCAGCACTTTCCTTCTAGCAACGAGAGTCCAACTAAAACCTAACGGTTGGTTTTGTCACAGTTTACAGTCGATTACAATTGTCAACTCCTCCTTTTGACAGAAGTCGACATCAGCCCTGAAAGAGTTTTTAATTAAAGCCATTATTGAATATCATGACTTGTTGGCTGCTCTCGTTCTGCCACAGCAGAATGCTGACTTTCTGTTTTTTGCTAAGACCACCGTCAAGATGTTTTGGTGACCTGAGCAGACCAACATGGCCGAGACCTTCACCTTTCTTTATTTTCAGGTTAGCTGGTCATGTGACGGCTTATTTTCTGTCTCATTATTGTTTGGCTGCTAATTAAGGAAAAAGAAACGACTAAGGGGTCTGAGCCACGTCAATTAAAATGAAGGCAAAACGAGTCAATTAACAGCAAAAACGGCTCACTGATTAAGAAGATGGTTAGAATGAAAACCAGAAGTGTTTGCGCCCCACTAGGATCGGAGTTGGACACCCCTGATATAGGGGGACCCCAACCAAGTGCATAGTAAATACACTGGCATGTGTGAAACTCGGTTGTCACACCACAAAGGTTGGGAAACACGACTCAAGAGGCTTAAAAATGAGATAAGGACTCTTATTTTTTTATTTTATGTGCATCGATTTTTTATGTTACATGCTTTATCTATGCTATTCTTATCTAACATTTTCTGGTATGTAATGTTTTATTTATTCTTTTCATCCATTTCTAATTAGTTTTTCTTTTCTTGTTATTATGTTGTTATTTCTTACCCTGCAATGCAGTTTGAGCTGCATCTTTTGTATTAAAATGTGCTATAGAAATAAATTTTGTTGTCCTTGTTTACTGCTTTCAACGCCTCTTCTGATCATTCACAATCATTTATGCTTTCCTTCCTTTTGGCACAACAGAAGCTTCTGCTCCTGAATGACATGTACAGTGGAACCTCGGTTTGCGAGCATAATTCGTTCCGGAAACGTGCTCGCAGTCCAAAGCACTCGTATATCAAAGTGAATTTCCCCAAAAGAAATAATGGAAACTCAGATAATTCGTTCCACAACCCAAAACTATTCATATAAAAATGATTAATATAAAGTAAAAATACATAAAACAAAATAACCTGCACTTTACCTTTGAAAAGAATCATGGCTGGTGTGAGTGAGTTTCTAAACTCTTGTGGGATTCCACCCAACAGGACGACATGCGGAAGAGTATCCCAAAGCAATCGCAGTCTCCCAGCGCTGTAGCCGTTCACCATAAAAGCGTATCCAAAAAGATCACGGACATGCTATAAGTGCCTGCCATCGATGGATGATACAAGGAACATTATAAATGCGCAGGGCACAGTACTGCTTGGCAATGGCCTGCTTGACTGCTGTGTCTGTGTATATGAGAGTGGCTGATCCCGCTACAATAAATAACCGTGCTGTTGCTGTTTCAAGCTGAATAAAGCTGGTGTCTCTAAAGTACTGAGACTCAGCTTCATGTTTTGGGGAGCAAGACGGGGATTCACATGTCACAGCACATGCGCGCGCGCACACACACACACACACAGTCACAATGCTGTAGTAAACAGTATACGCTCCTATGGATGTTGACTATATGAGTGAGGCACGCAAACTCAGATGAAGAATAGGAGACGATTGCCCATGAGAGAGAGAGTGTGAGAGAGAGAGAGAGACACACACACACACACACACACGCGCGTGCGTGCGAGAGAGACAAACCATCAGCTCAGTTGTGATCACATGACGCTCTGCTGACAAAGTGTATCCATACTACTCGTATTGCAAGACCTTGCTCGTTTATCAAGTCAAAATTTATTAAAAATTTTAGCTTGTCTTGCAAAACACTCGTAAACCAAATTACTCGCAAACCGAGGTTCCACTGTATTTTTATTTATTTTTATGTTTTCACTACATAATTAAACACAAATTATTGCTTCAAGCTGATCTACTCTGTCATCCACCATGTTTGTTTTGAACTCGCATTTATTGTACACAAGAAATTCTTTAAGAAACCAGGTTCTGAGAGTCAGCACATTCAAAGTCATGAGTGTGAAACTGTTAATATGAAATGGTGTTTGTGGACATAATCATGTGTACGTTTAATTGTGTGTGTGTCAATAAGTGAAGGCAGACTGACAAAAAAAGTGGTGAAATCTGTCATTATGTGTTGTAAAATAACCCATATATTTGAAAAAGGGTGGTGAGAATTTGAGCTCTTTACAGACCTGAGCTCCAAACAGAACTGAGGTGGGTTACAAAACGTCTGCTATATCTTGTATATAAACATCTACGCGTGGAAGTGTGTGTGTCTGTCCGGCCCGGATGTGAGGGGTGCAGTTGGGGTAAGAGCTCCATCTCCGAGGAAACACCTCCAAGGTTATTCCTCTTGTTATTTTTGTTTTATTTGATTGTAGAATCAACTCTCGGCAGAGGCCAGCAGGGTGGACATGCGGCGCATGCATACGGGCACCGTTCTCATCCCTACCACCTTCGTCGTCACTTCCTCTACCTCTACATATTTTAAATTATTCTTGAGGCAGATTGAAGACTTAAGTGCCAACTTAAGTGAAAAATTAAGGAAAACATACTAAGTAATTGCAACACAAACACCGACTTAATCAGTTTTAACGTGAAAAGATGCAGACGAAAGAAGAGAAGAAGCGGAGAAAAGTGGAGAAAAGAAGAGCTGCTCAGGAAGCAGCAAGTACATCAACCTCTGAGCAAATGAATGCTAAACGTACTGATAAAGAGGATGAAAACTAGTCAAGTGTATTCACTGCACGTTATCGTGCAATGTGCAGTTACTGGTATATATATATATATACTGTATATATATATATATATATATATATATATATACTAGCAAAATACCCGCGCTTCGCAGCGGAGAAGTAGTGTGTTAAAGAAGGTATGAAAAAGAAAAGGAAACATTTTGAAAATAACGTAACATGATTGTCAATGTAATTGTTTTGTCACTGTTGTGAGTGATGAGTGTTGCTGTCATATATATATATATATATATATATACACACACACACATATAAACATATATATATATATATACATATCTATACATATATACACATACATATACATACACACATACATACAGTGGTGTGAAAAACTATTTGCCCCCTTCCTGATTTCTTATTCTTTTGCATGTTTGTCACACAAAATGTTTCTGATCATCAAACACATTTAACCATTAGTCAAATATAACACAAGTAAACACAAAACGCAGTTTTTAAATGATGGTTTTTATTATTTAGGGAGAAAAAAAAATCCAAACCTACATGGCCCTGTGTGAAAAAGTAATTGTCCCCTGAACCTATTAACTGGTTGGGCCACCCTTAGCAGCAATTACTGCAATCAAGCGTTTGCGATAACTTGCAATGAGTCTTTTACAGTGCTCTGGAGGAATTTTGGCCCACTAATCTTTGCAGAATTGTTGTAATTCAGCTTTATTTGAGGGTTTTCTAGCATGAACCGCCTTTTTAAGGTCATGCCATAGCATCTCAATTGGATTCAGGTCAGGACTTTGACTAGGCCACTCCAAAGTCTTTATTTTGTTTTTCTTCAGCCATTCAGAGGTGGATTTGCTGGTGTGTTTTGGGTCATTGTCCTGTTGCAGCACCCAAGATCTCTTCAGCTTGAGTTGACGAACAGATGGCCGGACATTCTCCTTCAGGATTTTTTGGTAGACAGTAGAATTCATGGTTCCATCTATCACAGCAAGCCTTCCAGGTCCTGAAGCAGCAAAACAACCCCAGACCATCACACTACCACCACCATATTTTACTGTTGATATGATGTTCTTTTTCTGAAATGCTGTGTTCCTTTTACGCCAGATGTAACGGGACATTTGCCTTCCAAAAAGTTCAACTTTTGTCTCATCAGTCCACAAGGTATTTTCCCAAAAGTCTTGGCAATCATTGAGATGTTTCTTAGCAAAATTGAGACGAGCCCTAATGTTCTTTTTGCTTAACAGTGGTTTGCGTCTTGGAAATCTGCCATGCAGGCCATTTTTGCCCAGTCTCTTTCTTATGGTGGAGTTGTGAACACTGACCTTAATTGAGGCAAGTGAGTCCTGCAGTTCTTTAGACGTTGTCCTGGGGTCTTTTGTGACCTCTCGGATGAGTCGTCTCTGCGCTCTTGGGGTAATTTTGGTCGGCCGGCCACTCCTGGGAAGGTTCACCACTGTTCCATGTTTTTGCCATTTGTGGATAATGGCTCTCACTGTGGTTCGCTGGAGTCCCAAAGCTTTAGAAATGGCTTTATAACCTTTACCAGACTGATAGATCTCAATTACTTCTGTTCTCATTTGTTCCTGAATTTCTTTGGATCTTGGCACGATGTCTAGCTTTTGAGGTGCTATTGGTCTATTTCTCTGTGTCAGGCAGCTCCTATTTAAGTGATTTCTTGATTGAAACAGGTGTGGCAGTAATCAGGCCTGGGGGTGGCTACGGAAATTGAACTCAGGTGTGATACACCACAGTTAGGTTATTTTTTAACAAGGGGGCAATTACTTTTTCACACAAGGCCATGTAGGTTTGGATTTTTTCTCTCCCTAAATAATAAAAACCATCATTTAAAAACTGCATTTTGTGTTTACTTGTGTTATATTTGACTAATGGTTACATGTGTTTGATGATCAGAAACATTTTGTGTGACAAACATGCAAAAGAATAAGAAATCAGGAAGGGGGCAAATAGTTTTTCACACCACTGTACATACATACACACACATATAAACACACAAATACATATATATACATACACACACACATATATAAACATATATATACATACATATCTACATATATAGACACACATATATATATATATATATATATATACTAGCAAAATACCCGCGCTTCGCAGCAGCGAAGTACTGCCTTAAAATTTTTAAAAAGAAGAAAATTAAACCTTTTTAAACTGAGGAAAAATAGGCCAATAATTATTTGTTAAGGATCTCTTTGTATGCCACGTTGTCAGTTCGGCCCTCCAGTTGTAATATGATCAAGCTGTAGCTGTGCGCTGAGCTTACTCTTGAGCATGCAACGTACAGTTGGCCATGTGAACAGTAATCTTGTTTCAAATCTCACAGCTTGGATTGCTGCTGTCATAATCGGTTTGAGTTTCATGGTTTGTTTCAATTACGACAGTATTTGTAGGACTTGTGTTAAAGAGACATTCGGCATCTGTCAAGCGTTGTAAGTATACAACCAGTTTCATTGATAACTTCACATCCAGCTTTTGAGAGTTTAAACATTTCTAAATATCAAAGTGTCCACTACTGAAATCGTCACCTGTGAATCTAAGATGTTTAAGAGGCATTGGCGGTTGTCCAAAGGTGTAAAATATTTGGCCATTTCGGTACACTTGAAAGCGACAACCGAACAATTCAGCGGCAGCCATCAACTCACATGCAGATGCATAGGTGAAGGGCTTAAGCATTTCACTCTTCTAGTGCTCCTGTGTAGTATAATTATCTCCTGTACCGTCATCAGTCCACACCTTGAACCTGTCCCAGTCATTCAATACATAAGACCCAATGTTCCTCCGGATATCAAGAGTGAGCCAGATATGGTCGTGCAATATGTAACAAAGAGAATGGAAAAGGCAGGTCCCATCTCCGGGCATGGAAACCACTCGGTAAGTGACAGTTCTTTGATCGATGGTGATCACCTCGATAGACATGTTAATGGGGGTATGGTTGGAATGATAAAGGAAATGGGTACCTGAACAATGTCAACTAAGTCTAAAATACCTACACAATAACTATAATCGTAATAAATGAACAATAAAACAGCGGAGAAGCCGTGGATTAAATAAAAAGGCTGTAGTTATCAGCAGGAAGACGTGAATACCGTGGCGAAGCAAGGAAGGGAATGTAGAGACTGGAGCGATAGACGGCCTTATACAGGCAGGCAGCCAACAACGTGGGAGGCGTTGGGATGGGGGACCTAACGCCGCCTCACACGGTGACCGAGCTGCAGGCTATGGACATATATATGTACGTAAGTAGGATTCAGTTAGCGTTGGGAACCCGCATACCAAATTTCTTGAAGATGGGCCCATAAGTAACAAAGATCGTTGAAAAGTTCAATATGGCGGCCGACAGTGGCATCATATCACCGAAATAAGTACCAAATTTCAGCTTTCTACCTACATGGGAAGTTGGAGAATTAGTGACGTTGGAAAGTTCAATATGGCGGCTGACAGTGGCGTCACACCACCGAAATAAGTACGTACATTGGTTTCGGTTAGCGCAGGGAAGCCGCCTACCAAATTTCGTGAGGATGGGGCCATGAATAAGAAAGTTCAACATGGCGGACGTTGTTGACAGTTATGACCGTTACGCGTAGAATTTCGAAATGAAACCTGCTTAACTTTTGTAAGTAAGCTGTAAGGAATGAGCCTGCCAAATTTCAGCCTTCTACCTACACGGGAAGTTTAAGAATTAGTGATGAGTGAGTGAGTCAGTGAGTCAGTCAGTCAGTCAGTCAGTCAGTCAGTGAGGGCTTTGCCTTTTATTAGTATAGATATATATATATATTTATATGTGAACGCTCTCCCTTCAAATCTGAACACGATCAGATACAGTGCCAACATTTGACGTTGGAGCATACTTACCTTCCGCTCGGCCAGAATTACATTTTTTGAAAATTTTTTATTGGTTTTTAAAGTTTGTCCTGTTTCACTACAACGTGGGTGGAACAGCAGGGAACAGCTAGTATATATACTGTATATATATATATATACATATATATATACAGTATGTATATACAGTGCATCCTGAAAGTACTCACAGCGCATCACTTTTTCCACATTTTGTTATGTTACAGCCTTATTCCAAAATGGATTAAATTAATTTTTTTCCTCAGAATTCTACACACAACACCCGATAATGAGAACGTAAAAAAAGTTTACTTGAGATTTTTGCAAATTTATTAAAAATAAAAAAAACTGAGAACTCACATGTACATAAGTATTCACAGCCTTTGCCATGAAGCTCAAAATTGAGCTCAGGTGCATCCTGTTTCCCCTGATCATCCTTAAGATGTTTCTGCAGCTTAATTGGAGTCCACCTGTGGTAAATTCAGTTGATTGGACATGATTTGGAAAGGCACACACCTGTCTATATACACACCTGTCCGGATGCACTGTATATATACATACAGTGGGATGCAAAAGTTTGGGCAACCTTGTTAATAGTCATTATTTTCCTGTATAAATCGTTGCCTGTTACGATAAAAAATGTCAGTTAAATATATCATATAGGAGACACACACAGTCATATTTGAGAAGTGAAATGAAGTTTATTGGATTTACAGAAAGTGTACAATAATTGTTCTTTCTAAATCAGGCAGGTGCATAAATTTGGGCACCACAAAAAAGAAATGAAATCAATATTTAGTAGATCCACCTTTTGCAGAAAATACAGCCTCTAAACGCTTCCTGTAGGTTCCATTGAGAGTCTGGATTGTGGTTGAAGGTATTTTGGACCATTCCTCTTTACAAAACATCTCTAGTTCATTCAGGTTTGATGGCTTCCGAGCATGGACAGCTCTCTTTAACTCACACCACAGATTTTTAATTATATTCAGGTCTGGGGACTGAGATGGCCATTCCAGAACGTTGTACTTGTTCCTCTGCATGAATGCCTTAGTGGATTTTGAGCAGTGTTTCGGGTCGTTGTCTTGTTGAAAGATCCAGCCCCAGCGCAGCTTCAGCTTTGTCACTAATTCCTGGACATTGGTCTCCAGAATCTGCTGATACTGAGTGGAATCCATGCGTCCCTCAACTTTGACAAGATTCCCAGTCCCTGCACTGGCCACACAGCCCCACAGCATGATGGAACCACCACCATATTTTACTGTAGGTAGCAGGTGTTTTTCTTGGAATGCTGTGTTCTTTTTCCTCCATGCATAACGCCCCTTGTTATGCCCAAATAACTCAATTTTAGTTTCATCAGTCCACAGCACCTTATTCCAAAATGAAGCTGGCTTGTCCAAATGTGCTTGAGCATACCTCAAGCGGCTCTGTTTGTGCTGTGGG
>JANRMT010038526.1:0-10729 GCA_026402145.1 Polypterus bichir lapradei | reverse complement strand
TATATATATATATATATATATATATAGATAGACAGATAGATAGATAGATAGATAGAACAACACTCATATCAATGACAAAACAATTACATTAACAATCATGTTACATTATTATTAACATTTTTCCTTTTCTTTTTCATAACTTCTTTAACACACTACTTCTCCGCTGCGAAGCGCGGGTATTCTGCTATATATGTACACACACACACACACACACACACACACACACACACACATACAGACAGACAGATACTCGCATATACACACAATGAAGGACATCTAGAGATTATTAAAGATTAACTTGAATATTTTGCACCTTGAAAATGGAACTTGTCTAACCAAATCAGCATCACTCTCTTCTTCACATCATAGATTTTGTCCTGTCCATGTTTATACTTCTAAAACCAGAGTGCATCTTCCACAAATCACAATTGTAGAATCAAGACAATTAACAATCACCCCTAAGTTTCCAACAACCTGGAACCATCTGGCTAGAGTATAACAGAAATATTTACCTGTCTGATTTCAAAGGACACTGTCTGTGTCTCCTCTTCTTCCTCTTCATCTTTGTCCATCTGCTCATAATAACTAAAAATGTCCTCAGGTACATTTTGATTACCCTCCGTGCCAGGACCAGAAGAAGGACCTCCATTCCCTGAGCCACTTTTGGAGATCTAGGATGATATACTCAATGTTACACTCAATATTCAATGTAAGTTTGTTTGATCAATTTATGCATCCCTAGTAGGTAGCTGTACGACAAACTATACAAGCAGTAGACATGCACAGCGCATATGATAAAATAACTCACTCCCTTCCAGTTGAAATTATAGAGGAATGCTATACAATTTGTGGAAAAAGGTGCATATGGATGTATATTTACATAAAGACATTCATTTTTGATGAAAAGACAACAAGAGGAAGAAGAGGACAAAAATGAAACATAAATTAAAAATATAACTACAAAAGCAAAAGGAGATGAGCACCTTCAGTGTATGCCATCCCTAGCACAACTCAGAAAAAAAAGGTTTACATCATTTATACAATGTCTGCATTAGTGCCAGAATCAATAAAGTTCTGTCTATTGACCAAGTGTAAACTTATGGAACTACACATTTTTCAAAAATATATTTGACATTTGTCCCAAAATGTTTGGCAGACATATAATACAAAACTGTAGTTATGCAGGAGAAAACAAAACAGTCAGCATAGGTCAAATAACACAAGATTTCCTTCTAGATTATCAAGCACTATGAATTAATCCACAGCTTTGCTTTACGATTAGAAAGGTGACTGAGCTCCATTTAAGGAGTTAAACAAATGCCCAAAATTTGCTTTAACAAACTGAGCTATGTTTATAATCAAAAATGCTAAAGATAAATCCCAAAACACTGATGTTTAAATACAGTTAGAAGTCAAAAGTTTACATACACTTAGGGGGATTTTTAAACTCACTTAATAATCCCTCCACCAATTTTATATGAATGAACTATAAATTTGCCATATAGTTTAAAACATCTACTTTGTGCAGGGCAGAAGTAATTTTTCCAACAATGTTCACAGACAGATTACTTCACTTTTTATTGACTATATCACAATTCCAGTGAGTCACAAGTTTACATACAGTTTGTTAATATTTGGTAGCATTGCCTTTAAATTGTTTAAATTGAGCCATACGTTTTGGGACACCCTCCACAAGCTTCCTAGAATGAGTTTCTGGCATTTTGGCCCATTCCTCCATACAGAACTGGCGTAACTGGGACAGGTTTGTAGGCCTCCTTGCTCACAAGTGCTTTTTAAGTTCTGCCCACTTATTTTTAATTAGATTAAGATCAGGGCTTTATGATGGCCACTCCAATACCTTGGCCTTTTTGTCCTTAAGCCATTTTACCACAGTTTTGGAGGTATGCTTGGAATATTTGTCCATTTGGAAGACCCATTTGTGACTGAGCTTCAGTTTCCTTTGCTGAGCTTTTGGGAATTTGCTGCAGTATGTCTATATAATTTTCATTCCCCATGATGCCATCTATTTTGTGAAGTGCACCAGTCCCTCCTGCTGCAAAGCACCCCTACAACATGAGACACTAACACCCATGCTTGACGGTTGGTGTTCTTTGTCTTGCATGTCTCACTCTTTTTCCTCCTAACAAAACTATCGTACTTATGGCCAAACAGTTCGATCTTGGATTCATCAAACCAGAGCACATTTCTCCAGAAAATAAGATCTTTGTCCCCATGGTCCATTGCACACTGCAGTCTGGCTCTTTTTATGGTGGCTTTGGAGCAGTGGCTTCTTTCTTAGTGAGCAGCCTTTCAGGTTATGTCGATATAGGACTGGTTTTACTATGAATATAGATACTTGTATACCTGTTTCCTCTATAATCTTCACATATTCCGTGGCTGTTGTTCTGGGACTGATTTGCATTTTTGGCAAAGTGCGTTATTCTCTGGGAAACGGACTGTGTCTTCCTTTCTGAGCAGTATAAAGGCTGTGTGGTCCCATGGTGTTTATACTTACACATTATTGTTTGTAGAGATGAACGTAGAACCTTTAGGATAAACCGGATTTCTGGAGATCCACAATTTTTATTCTGACGTATTGGCTGATTTCTTTTGATTTTCCCATTATATCAAGCAAAGAGGCAGTGAGTTTGATGGTTGGCCTTAACATACATCCACATGTTGACTCCAATTAGGCTTATTAGCTATCAGAGGCTAATTACCTAATGGCCTAAAGGCTTGACAATTTTCTGGAATTTTCCAAGCTGTTTAAAGGCACAGTTAAAGTGTATGTAAACTTGTGACCCATTGGAATTGATATAGTCCATAAAAAGTGAAGTAATCAGTGAACATTGCTGGAAAAAATTGCTTTTGTCCTGCACAATGTATTACATGATATGCCAAATTTATACTTTGTTAGTAAAATATCTGTGGAGTGGTTATAATGAGAGTTTTAAAGAACTCACCCCAAGTGTATGTAAACATCTGACTTCAACTGTATTTGTGTCATTCACTTGCCACTTCAACTCTCACAGGATTCCCAGTTCCAGCACATGAAAAGCATCCCCATAGCATGATGCTGTCACCACCAAATTTCATCATAGGTATGGCGTTTATTGAGGAATGGGCAGTGTTAGTTTTACGCAACACATATCCCTTTGAAGTTTGGCAAAAAAGTTCTATTTTGGTTACCATAAAACCTTCTCCCACATCAAGTGGGTCTTACTCATACTTTACAGCAAATGCCATACGTGCTTTTATGTGGATTTTAAGGAATGGCTTCTTTCTTGTTACCCTTCTATAGAGGCCTATTTTATGAAAAGCTCTTGAAATTGTGGACCCATGAATCTTCACTCTAGTTTAAGCCGAAGAGCACTGCAGACTTCTGAGAGTGACAGTTAGATTTTTAGTAGCCTCTCTCACCAGTCAACATCTTCCTCGGATGTTTAGTTTTGAGGGACATTCTGTTCTAGTAAGAGTCTCGGTGCTGTGATGAACCTTCCACTTTCTGATGATGGCTCCAACAGTGCTTAAAAGGACATTCAAACTCTTCAATATTTTATAGCCTTTTTTGCCTTGTGCACTTCAATGACTGTTTCTCACATCAGCAGAATGCTCCTTTGTCTTCAATTTTGCAGTGATTGTCCAACAAAGACTATGGTCCTTACAAAGTATGTGTTTTATATCCAGAGATATATAAAGGACTCAAGCAGTACCTAATTTTGTTTAATTATGGTCAAATTACTGTCACCTTTGTTTCGTTTGTGATGAATTTCCATAGCACAGAGGTTTAAATACTTATTTCTTCAGTTAAATATCTATTTTGACTTTGGAAATGTATTGTTACAGCGTAACAGTTCACATTAAAAATACTGAATGGATAAATGTGTACAAATCTTTTGTCATGCAGAAAATTACAATGACTTTTAAGGAGATCGAATACTTTTATACTCCAATGCTGCTGTTAATATCAAAGAGGATGAGTCTACCTTTAGAAAGAAGCAGCACAATTTACATCTACTAGGGAAGTGTGCCAGGAGGAAACCTTTGCTTTACAGAACAACATAACAAGACTGAAGTTTGCCCATGAAAACATAGGCAAAGACGCATTTGGAACATTGTCTTCTGAACAAACAAGGCCTGTATAAGTTATTTAGCTACAGTATCAGAAGACTTGTTTTAAGGAAACCAAAGGCAGTACCAACTGTAAAGCATTGAGCTGGAAATGTTAACTGTTTGAGGCTGCTTTACTGCATCACGGCAAGCGCAGTTTACCATCACCTAATTCTTCACTGTATTAGAACGTGCCTGAGGATAATGTAAGATGATCTATCAGATGATTGTTGCTCAACTAAAAGTTGAACTTGCAGTATGACAATGACCCAAAACATACCAGCATTTCCACAAAGGAATAGAGGGTTCTGGTATGGCCAAGTCAACTTCTTTCAGTAAGTTTGCTATGCAACACATTATTTTCTTACATACCGAGTCCCAAATCAAGGATGCACACAGGCTGTCATGAAAGTTTAGGGATACATTAAAGGTTCACCTACTTAAAAAGCAGTTAATTTTCATTGAAGGTACACCCAATGGAGTGAGGTCAAACAGATCCTTGCTTATATACACTCCAGGAAATACAACAAAACAGGTTATTTATAAAGAAGCAACTGGTTGACATTTGGCATTAATTCACTTCAGAAGTTTTTTATGTAAACAACAGGATGTTTGTTATTACAATTTTATCTCAAATTTGTATGTAAATATAATATTAATATGCATTAAAACCTAGAAAAAATATTTATTTATTCCAAAAAATTAAATCAAATTCCGATTTATTTTTTGACGGTTTTAAAGTTGTAAGCTTTGGGTTTCAGCAAATGGTTGTAAAATTCCAAGAACCAGCAAATCGAAAAGACATTTGATTTACGGTTTCAATTATCGATTCCTATACAGACATCCTCAAATCAACTAAAGGAGTCTAAAAAACATCCTTGATTCAGACACACACATCTTCCCTGGACCTGTGCTGAGACAACGGTTTAGCCTACATCATACGTCAATAGCAAGCCGATTTGTTTTGCTCAGCACACGGACTGTGAACTAAAGAAAACGTTCAAAAGTGTGGCTATATTTTGTTAGAGAAAATAACACTTCATCAAAATGCAGTAATTGTGGCAAGATAACGTCTTGTAAGGGAAGCTGTACAACATGCATGTTGAAACATTTAGTATGGCACGGCAGTGATTTAAAAGAACGCACTGAATTCAATGTGTTGCGGTCTCCCAACCAAAGTGCCCCAGCTAGCGCTAGCACATCGCATTCAAGTAAAGTTATACTATATAACTGGTAAGGGACTGGACAATTACCAGTTTTAACAATTAACCATGATGAAATCTCTGATGGTTAATACACCACTTCATATTTTAAATTATCATGATTACTGTGTTTTTCTAAAACTTTAGCTAAAACATATGTAATTGTACATACCTATAATTAAAAAGCACATGGACACTGTTTCAGAGATCTTTAATTACACATTCACGTCACAGGAAAGATTAAGGAGCCTTTTCATGCATATGCAGTATTGTTCTGATGTATGCATTTCTTCACAGTTTATTGCAGAGGGCAATCTATCCAGTATATTGTGTTCATTCAAATGGCTAGTATAAGTCTTAAAAGAGACTACGTTTACGTTTAGCCTTGTGAATTGACTAAAAGCTAAATTTCAATCAAAACATTCACATAATCACAAACACTGGAATAGAGTTATACAAAAGGCAAGGTGATGTACATTCTAAATAATGTTACATGAGGGCTTGAAATTAAGCACAGAATTGTGGATATTTCACACAAATGTATTAATTTCCACAAATTCAGACTTTAATGCACTAATTTGACACATGTTTATTTGACAAGCAATTTTTCTTACCTGCTGCAAGAATAGTCTTTTTAATAGTCTATTTTAAGAAAAAGAATAGTCTTTTTAATAGTCTATTTTATTTGTGCCTTATTTGTTACCTAGGATTTTTTATTACTGTTTATGTTACGTTAAGTACACTGCAGGAGTTTAAATTGAACCTTAAAATAAATTAAAATAAAATTTCTTAAATTGAAAGGTAAAAACAGGCTTAAGTATATTCTTATGTTAACATCAACACAAATATTCAGGAAATTGACTTGAATTGTTTAGTCAATTTGTACTTAGTTTTGCTCCTTTTTATCTAACAAACTGACTGCTGCCAATTTGTGCTTATGTTGTAATACTTCTAGGCAATATAGTCTTTTTTTAAAATGTCTATATTGGACTTGCTGTCTTTAAACCTGAATTTCAAAAATAAAACCTACAACACACACACACACACACACACACACACATATAAAAGGATACACAAGCTCAAGGAGAATTCAGGAAAATGGGCTGAACCATGGCAGAAAAAACTACATGTCTTTTACTATCAGAGCTGGCTTATTCGTATTTATGCTCAGAGTGTTTTCTCCACTGCTGGAGACACAATATACCCGGAGCAGTCACACATAATACCAGAAAAGGTTGATATGCTGAGTTTTCTTAATCAGAACTGTTGAATTCATTGTTTCACACATATGCGCACTTTGCTTTGTGTATTTTTTATATTTAGGTCAAAGAAAGGTTTATTATTTTATAATTATTTATTTTCTCTTGAAAACCCCTGTTTTGGTTTACTGTTTCAAGTCAACTTTGTTGTAAAATTTTAAGTTAAACTCTTCGAAGACAATAAATACTGTTTTATTGTTATTGAAACACTTGGACCATTTTTTTAAACCATTAGAATCAAAACCAAGAACTGGTAAGAACTGGAATCAATAAGCAGAATAAGATTTGGAACTGATAAAATCTAAACGATTTCCAACCTTACAGGCAGCTAGTATGGGATTCAGCTTCTAGTACATCCTATGTTTACACTGGCAATCACCAAAGGTCTAAGAATAAAATTTTCATTTTCAGAATTGCTAATACTTTTGAAAACACCAGCAATTAAGATTTATTCTTTTTGATAAACATCTCCCTGTTCAATTAAAAATGGGGGTCCAAGATTTTTCCATACCAAGCATTTATTTCAAGTATTGTGCATTTTCGAACTTAGAACATACCGCAGACTTGCTAGTGATGGTCTCTGTTATCAGTTCTGTTTCATCCCCTTCTGCGTTCCTCAGTCTACACTCTCGGATCACACTGTCTTGCAGCAGTTTCTGAATGACATCAGGAAAGGCGCTTTCCACAAAATATCTGTTGAAAAGAAAAATAAGGAGCAGAAGCCTTTATTCAGTCATACAAATTTCTTCAGTTATGGCAAGTCACAAGGAAAAGCCCTATGACCATCATTTAATGACACCATTTTTACATTCACTATTTTATTTCTATTTACAATCAAATGTCCACATTGAATACTGGTGCATTGACAAAAATAAGGTAGGGAGTTGTACAGTTAAGTCCATAAGTATTTGGACATTGAGAAGGTTATTGTTACTTTAGCTTTTCACCAAAAATTGCAGTTGTAGCTATATATGTAATGTGAATGAAGGTGTAGACTTTCAGCTTAAACTCAAAGTATTTACATTCAAACTGAGTGAATGGTTTATGGATTACAGCACTTTTTATATGTAATCTCTTTATCAAGGGACTGAAAATAATTGGCCAATTGACTGACAAGCTGTTCCATGGCCAGCTGTAAACAGTTCACTGATTATTTTGTTGACAAGTAAATAAAATGTCTGGAGTTGATTCCAAGTGTGCAATTTACATTTGGAAAATTCTGCTGTGAACTCTCAGCATCAGATCCAAAGAGCTGTCAATGCAAGGCCATAATTAGACTTAAAAACATAAAACAAAAAACTTAAGACAGCCAAATCAAAAATTGGGTACATTCACAAAAAGAAGAAACACATTGGCGAGCTCAACAACATTAGGCTTTGAAGGCCACAGAAGACAAAACTTTGCTGGATGTTTGCAGAATTTTTTCCTTGGTAGGGGGAAAAAAACCTATACAGCATAGCTCATGCAAGCAAGAATTTCTCTGTACTGTATACACGTGAAGATACCAATAAAGCATAATTTACCTTTTCTGTGTTTTGCAATGTCTTGATATGAATTTGTATTTTCTTTATACAATATGAGTATATTTGCCGTTTTGTCATTTTTCACTAATATTTTGAATAAATAGTTTGATGTTAACTGTATTTAAGTAGCAACATGAACAATATTTGCCAAGTCACTATTTTTATTTTATCAGAGCGTTTACAATTTTACAAAATAAAATGTGCTTTTTTGGCCATACATTCCTTTGCTGATTTTTTTTTAAAGGCAGAGCATCAAAATGCAAGACCCCCTTGCTCATACAGTGTTTTGGTTTTGACCTTCTGCGACTTCAGTTTACTCTAACAGGCCTGCAATCCAATAGAATACCTTTGGCATGAGGTGGAACAGGAGGTTTGCACTTCGCAAAATGGCTGAAATAATGACAGGAAGTCATTTTTTGACCCACTTAGTACTGAACAGGGTCAATAGCACGGGTGGGCAATGTCAGTCCTGGAGGGCCACAGTGGTTGCAGGTTTTTGTTCCAACCCAGTTGCTTAATTTAAAAACCAATCCTTGTCAATTATTTAATTTCATGGCTTGCTAGTGCTTTAACTTTGCCATGTCAAGTCATTATCATATCCTAGATTTTTTTTTTCCTTTCTAAGGATATCATCCAAATGATTCGACATCTAAAATGGACAAGTTATTCTCAGTGCTTTATTTTTTTCTCTTCACTTCCCTTCCAAGTATTTAATTAAACCAAATAGTGCATGATAAATACACACAGGTGTAAATGGAAACCAGCTAAATGGAGAAAGGCTGGTTTCTTTTGCCATTTAGATCGTATCTATACTAATAAAAGGCAAAGCCCTCACTGACTGACTCACTCACTCTCTCATCACTAATTCTCCAACTTCCCGTGTAGGTAGAAGGCTGAAATTTGGCAGGCTTATTCCTTACAGCTCACTTACAAAAGTTGGGCAGGTTTCATTTCGAAATTCTACGCGTAATGGTCATAACTGGAAGCTGTTTTTCTCCATTTACTGTAATGGAGATGAGCGCGAAAGCCGTGGGGGCGGAGTTTCGTGTGACATCATCACGCCTCCCACGTAATCACGCAGTACGTAGAAAACCAGGAAGCGCTCCAAAAACCGCTGAAGAAAACATGCATTATATAATTGAGAAGGCAGCGAAACAATAAGAAGCGAGCGAGTGACATATACTACCATATTCATGAGTGGTGCTACTACGGAAACAAAGCACAGCGTAAACCTAAACTTTAAATTAAGTTCATAGACAGGCTGCCGCTGGCGTTTGTAATTTAGTGCCTGCCCATATAAGGCCGTCTGTCAGCGGCAATCCAATAGAAACACTGCCACTAAATATTCACGGGTGAAGGACTGTGCTTATGCAGAGGAAGATGAGATAGTCAGGGTGGTGTTTGGCACAAACTCAGCGAAACTGCGAGAGAAACTTTTAAGTGCCGGGTCTTAGCTGACATTACATACAGCCATGGACATAGCACGAGATGGCACCAGCACAGCTGGGAACCTTTGATGCAAGAACACCAAGCGGCTCACGTGAACTGACGCAGTGCACAGACAAAAAGCAACAGTTCCAAGAAGCGCTGAACAAAAACGGAATTACACAATTGAGAAGGCAGCAAAAAAATATGAAGCATCTGATACATACAAGCATATTCATAAGTGCAGCTACTGCAGAAACAAAGCACACGGTGCAAAAAGTGAATGTCCCGCTAAAGAAAGTGTAAAAAAAAACCTGTGCATGCAGTGTGTCACATCTCAGATAAAGAGGAAGACGAGCTGTTTATTGATGCAGTAAGAAACGAATCGATAAATGAAACCTCTTATCTTTACAACGATTGACAAACACGGAATGTAACTTGAACACAACACATTGTACAAATACGACCCTGATTGAAACAAATAATGATAATCAAATCCTTGATGACAGCAACACTCAATAACACTTACAAAACAATTACTGTATATTGACAATCATGTTACGTTATTTTTAAAATGTTCCCTTTTCTTTTTCATAGCTTCTTTAACACACTACGTCTCCGCTGCGAAAATATATATATATATATACCCCAATCTACATACTCTCAAATAGATAAGCTACACACCGTGGCGCAATTGTAGAGGCTTCACCTCTATCGCCTACATCCGAGGTTCGATTCCCGAGAGGGGATGTACTGAGTATGTACGCGCGCTTCTCGGTTCATTTTAACCTCGCATCTCCTTGGTTTGAGACGTATGAAAAAATATGCGGTTAACGCAGAATCATGTTACGTTATTTTTAAAATCTTTTCTTTTCTTAGCACAAGCACAGCTGAGAAGCTTCGATGCATGTACTCCATAACAAAAAATAACGCATTTAATCACACTTTCAATTCCAAGCAAAGGGGAACTTTTGTCAATGCATGATTTCCTGGTACATCGATTACACTGATGCACACATCACAGCTACAAAAATGTTACAGTCGGAATGAAGCGCGTTCCTACGCCTGATCGGAGGAAAATTTCATTTCAAAAAACTACCCGAGCGAAGCCTTGATAAAAGCATGGTTTTGTGCACACTGAAAAGCAAGCAAAATTAGATGCATTACAGAAAGCGGACTTTGTGGCTCTTACTGGGGATCATTGGACTTC
>JANRMT010038525.1:1287-12266 GCA_026402145.1 Polypterus bichir lapradei | reverse complement strand
GCGCGCGCGCCGGCTGCTCGACTTTTGCTGGGCAGGAGACCCCAGTTTTTGCAGACACGTTCATGATATCAAAAGTCTCAGCGCTCTTTGGAGGTCATTCATATATATTCACATATAGCAAAATACCCGCGCCTCGCAGTGGAGAAGTAGTGTGTTAAAGAAGTAATGAAAAAGAAAAGGAAACATTTTAATAATAACATAGCATGATTGACATTGTCATGAGTGTTGCTGTCATATACTGTATATGCCTGCCTAAATAAGTCACCCTCGCTTCGCTCTTACTTTTTTACCGTTCATTTAATCATGGCTAGTGGCGGAAAAATTATAAAATGGAAGGAGGATTACACTGAGTATGGCTTTACCAAAACAATTATTGATTGCGAATCGATTATTCATTAAGCTTGAATTGGTGATTTGTTTTTCTGTGTTAACCTCATATTTTTTCATACTTCTTCACAAACCAAGGTGGTGCGAGGGTAAAATGAATCGGGATGTGCTGATCAATGTAATCGGTGTACCAGGAAATCATGCATTGACAAAAGTTCCCCTTTGCTTGTAATGCAAAGTGTGATTAAATTCATTATTTTTTAACGCGTTATGGAGCACATGCATTGAAGCTTCTCAGCTATGCTTGTGCTAAGAAAAGGAAAGATTTTAAAAATAACGTAACACGATTGTCAATGTAACCTTTTGTAAGTAGTGCCTGGAGGATTCAGTGTGGAGAAACTCTAGAGACAGCGTGTGTATTAACTTGTGGATTTTTCTGTGAGTATTTGGTGGCAGTGTGACGAAGTTGCTTCGGAAGACGGCATTAGCCGCGGAGCTCAGCTCAGAGCGAAATGAGGTAAATGGGAGGGGAGATGATGACGTGACTCCCCCACCCGCCTTAACTGTCAATCCCCCACAAACACAGTCTCTCGTAATTTGCCTAAGCACACCCCTTCACCTGCAATTTTAACTTAGTTATAAAGTGATCAAAACTCTCGTTTATATCCTGCGTCCTCTCATTAAACTTGTATCCCGCATTACCCGTGGGCATGAGAAACGCCAGCAGCAGCCTGTCTATGAACTTAATTTAAAGTTTAGGTTTACATTTTGCTTTCTTTCCGAAGTAGCAGCACTCATGAATATGGTAGTATATCTCACTCGCTCGCTTCTTATTGTTTCGCTGCCTTCTCAATTATATAATGCATGTTTTCTTCAGCGCTTTTTGGAGGTCTTCCTGGTTTTCTACACACTGCGTTGACAGTCAGTTCACGTGATTACGTGGGAGGCGTGATGATGTCACACGAAACTCCGCCCCCACGGCTTTCGAGCTCAACTCCTTTACAATATAAGCAGAAAAATAGCTTCCAGTTATGACCATTACGCGTAGAATTTTGAAATGAAACCTGCCCAACTTTTGTAAGTAAGCTGTAAGGAATGAGCCTGCCAAATTTCAGCCTTCTACCTACACAGGAACTTGGAGAATTAGTGATGAGTGAGTGAGTCAGTCAGTCAGTGAGGGCTTTGCCTTTTATTAGTATAGATTTATATACAATCTCCTTGATAAGCCAGGGGCATATGTGAGGATCTTGTTTGTGGACTTTACCTCTGTTTTCAATACAATTATATAATCATCCCAGAGCTCCTAGATAGGAAGCTCATCCAGTTCAAATAGCCAGTTCAATCTGTCATTGGATCACAGACTTTCTTACAGATAGGAAACGTGCAAATGGGAACACACTTGACTGACTTATTAACCCTTAGTTCTAGTGCACTGCAGGAATGTGCCCTTTCCCCACTACTCTTCTCACTAAATACAAATGACTTTACCTCTAGTGATTCATCACAGATTTCAGGGAAAATTCACATGTTCACCAATCACTTACTATAAATGGCTCAGCCATTGGGATGACAGAGTCACTTCAGTTTCTGGGCACTGCACTGTCACAAAACCTTTCCATCTGGCAAATGTCTTTGTGCAGTGAAAGTTAAAACAACATGTCACCTAAGCATTTTTTTTCACATGCAGTTATTCTGACTAATCAAGTCTGAGCTTCTACTCAGTATCTACATATACTTGCACTCTAGACTGCCTGGACATTTTAATTCTACTATATCTTTATTTTTTGTATTGCCATTATATGCTGCATCGTATGTTATCATTTTATATTTTACCTTCTTATATTTATCTTTTGTATTCTTTGTGGTCCTTGTATGTTGCACCAATACTATCAATACAAATTCCCAGTACACATTGTACCTTGCCAATAAAGTTAATTTTGACTCTGATATATGATAGGTCTGGCTTAACAAGACTATTTATGATGCTACTAATGGGGATTAAGCCAATAGAAGAACATGCACAGGGGAAAACTCTCAATGTGGCAGAGACACTATCATGGAGTCCTAAATGTAACTCTGACAAAGAAACTGAAACACATGAGAAGATGGAGTGCTTTGTGACAGTAGTTATGTAGGGTTTACCTGCATTGCCTCAGAAAATAAAATGCATTTGAGCAGCTACAACAGACGATAATAAACTGCAGGCAACAATTAAGTTAAACGGACTTGGGTGGCTGAATATTATAAGTAATAACCCAGTGATAGTTAGAGAATTCTTCTCATTGAAATGGGACCTGTCAGTGTACTATGGCATAATCACTAGGGGAAGGAGAATAGCTGTGATGTAATAGAATAGTCAAACTATGAGAGCAGACCATTTGGAGAGAAAACACAATGAGCATCAAGGTCTGATTAAATGCAGAAAAAGGGCCAATGCTCAGTATGGTTGCTGGGGATATCTTCAGGCATTCAGAACATAGTTATGTCATATCAGTTGTGTTATGAACTGAAAAGGGCACAGAAAACAGAGCCTTTAATATACATACCACTCCGTGACTGACCACGAAAGAAAACTGCAGTAGATCTCTATGAACATAATAAACAAAATTATTTAGTTATATCAGACTAGTGTTCAAGGTTGCATGTACTGTGCCCTCAAACTCATCTAAAAATAATGTCCTAAAGCAGAGAGCAACTTTTGCTACATTTCAAATCTCAGAAGAGGTTATAAGCGACAATGGTACCCAGGTGTCTAGTGCTGAGCTTAAGGAACTAGTGAGATAGGGGGTCTTCAAATATACTACATTTTGTCCTCATAGCCCACAAGAAAATTGTCAAGTGGAAAGGGCAATGCAAGCTGCAAAGTGGATAATTAAGCAGAACAACCCTCTGCTCACCCTTAAGTACTACAGGTTGACAACATGTGTCACTTCCAGGGCACGGCCCCGCTGAGTTACTCATGGGGGAAAGAATTAGAACAAAGCTACTCGTCCTGGAGAAAAATCTTCAACCCAATTGGCCAAATCAAAAGAACTTTAGACTGAAGGATGCAGCAGACAAGCTGAAACAAGCATATTACTATAGCATCATGGAGTAGGGCTCCTGCTAGACTTAATGGTGACATGGTCCTCACTAAACTGGAACATTATAAGTCTTGGGACTGTCCTGGCAGCATGAAACCTTGGTTTTATATCACTATCATATATCATTACAAAAATACACTACAATAAAACTGGTGTTAACTTCACGCAGTGTTTCACCACCAGTTAGCTGAGGAATTACCACCTGCATTCTTAGAAAGCAATCAGAACAGTTCCCAACTGGACAATACAGCTCCAACAGGGGTTGTTCCATCCAAATAATTACCAGACCTGGCAGAATCAGTAAACCTGTTTTCACACAGAATTTTTAAAAAGTGCATTATTTTGTTTGCAAGTATGACTATATGCATTAACAGTATGCATTAAGTTAACATTAACAGTTAATTGAGATAGTAAAACAAAGGAGACACATACTTGTCTGTGACATTCTGTTTGAAGGTTTCTGCTTGCTTTAATTGAAAGCTGAAATGTTGCAAAGACTCTGGCTGCACTAATTCTGGCCTTCTACAAGTACCTGCAAAGTCTATTGGCTTTTAAGAGTGGCAGAAGGTAAAGGCGGCACACTGGTAGTCTAAGAAGCAGGGTCAGGTTTGCAACCAGCTGTGTTATTGCAGAATCGGAGAACTGGTTAATTGGTTGTTTAGTAAGCTTAATGAGAATTAGTATACTATGTGAACATGAATTGAATCAGGGCTTATTTTATTAGCCTGAGATTATTATATCTTATTAGCTTGAATGTTACTGATTTATTTTTCCACTGAAGAGCAAAGGTCTAGTATCGCGATAAGAATGATTACAGCAACTGCATTAGTGGAAGGCTTTACTGATATAGAAGCAAAGCAGTGATCCAATGAGCCAGTGTTTGTCATTATTATGAGTGCTAATGTAGCTGTAAACTATAAGCAGCTATGGAACATCTTTAGTAACAGCTAGACAATAAAAATGAGTATTAAGTGGTGAATGTATCACACCACTAACAAGAACATGGCATATAAAAGAAATGTAAGGAGACATGGCAGTGCCTTTTTCATGGAGTATGACCAAAATAATCACAAAGTTTCAATAAAGGAACATTAAAAAAATAAATGAAACAGGCAGGCTTACATTTAGATTGTGCCACATAAGTAATCACTATTATTTAAAGAAAATAAAAATAAAAAAAAAACCCCACAAAAATGGTCAAAGTAAAACAAGAAACAGTAGGTTCACACAAAAACCTTCTATTACCTCATTCAGTGTTGTTGGGTTAACGGGTTAATAATAATAAAGGCCCCAAAATCAAATCATGTTTTGAACTTCTTTTGTCAAGATGACATTTATACTTAAGAACATTTAACTGGCAGCTCACATTGCTCATTTACATTATGCACGCCTGGATTTCTTAAAGGATGATACTGCATATCAAGCAAGCCCCACATAACTAGAGAAAATACAACAAACTTTCTCTGTGAAGAAGATTACTTGGTATGTAGCTTGGAAGCCCAAAAAAAGTATTATCTTAAAGTATATTAATCTTAAACACAAGCAGCCAAATCCTGAGGACTGCAAAGTTTTCATTTTCATTGATTTGTTGCTTATTAAACTGATTGATTCTATGCTTTCCTTCTTCAGAATTTCACAAGTACTATACATTGAAAAGTATCTCATATCACAAAGTAAGCCAGAGAAATTTATATTTTAGTATTGTACATAAAATAATCAAAAACCAGGAATGAGATCCTATACAAATAGAAATCTACTTAAAATGCTAATAAGTTAAAACAAGATTAATACAAGTGTGTATGCATAGAAACTGCCTATGTGTATCCAATAGAAACTGCCTACTCTGAATTCATTCAGGCTGCCACAAAAAAGAAAGGAATACACTTGTATATGAACAAACATCTTTGCAATTGTAATGATGTGTGCTGTACTGATTCTAGGCACTTTCCCCTTCAAGCAAGTCCTCTCATATATTATTTAGAAGCTGTTGATGTAGTTTCTAATAACTGCTACAACAAGCTAAAAGCTTTGAAGTTCAGGTACTATAAAGTAATTTTCTTTTGCATACTGTTTCAGTAGCTGGCCTTTTATTTCTTGAGACATTTCTTTTTACATGAGGAAAATTCGCAAACAACCACAGAATAAGACCTTGAGTTAGACAGATTTGCATAGTGAAGTAAAGTTAATGCTCTTTCAACCATGAATCTCAAGGTAAAAATCAGCATTAATACAAAATAAAAATCATATGTATATGAGTGGTCTGAGTATTGACAAGATTAAAGTTCTATACAGCAATACAATTGCAGATTAATAAAGTTATTGCAGATTTTGGATACTGAATAGAGCTACAGAGCTAAACAGCTATAGAGCTGTTTTAATTCAGATCTATTTTTAGGTTTTAGTTCATCAAACTGCTCATTTTAGATACACCCATAGCATTTCTATTGGGTTTAGAACTGTTTCTTAAAAAGGGCAATTAAAATTTTTTGCTTCTTTTCAGCTATTCTGACACTGACTTACTTTTTATCTTAGGATGCAAAACCACTGTCTTGCTGAATGACCTCTAACAAATTTCTGATGTTTTCCTGGAAATTGTACATTTTTCTGGACATTTGACATTTTTTTCGTTTTGATCATTGTTTTTATTTATTTATTTTGGTGCTGTTATGGATTACATTTCTGATTTTGTTCTCTTTGGGGTTGCCTGATTAGGATGCAGCACTTAATGTTTACATTTGACTGGACTTTGGAATTTTTTAAACATTTTTTTTAAATTGACTCTTTAAGAATTAATTACCCTACATCTATTAACATGCAAACTGTCTTGAACTCTCCAGAATTCAGCCTCCTCCAGCTGCACTATTTAGGTGCATACTACTATTTCCTTAAAAAGAAACCATACAAGGTTGTCCAGTCGCTATTTTCTGTTCCTCTAATTCAATGATCCAGAGGTATCAATTTAGTTTGTATTTTTTACAAAGTTATCTGGGAAGAAAACAAACTTCCATGTATGAAAACAACAAAACATGGCTGGCACTGAATTCATTTTTCATGTTTTTGAATGAAAATGCTCAATTGGTACTTCCTGATGAAGTTCTTTTAGTACAAACTTTCAAACACTTTGAGCCAATTTAGTAGTTTTTTAGAACGACTCACTATGTATAACTTAACTTACTTTACTGCATCTTTTGCTCAACAAATTAAACTTCAGACAACATTCTACTGCAGTCAATTATACTGCCCTGAATTTGCCAAATCAAGTTGTACATTATTTACTTAGTATTCTCATTAAATGTTGTTTATTTCTTTTGATTTTAGGCTTTTAGCATTACATCTTTGCCTTCAAGTGTTCTTAGTAATTAGAACTTTAACAAAGGAAAACAACTTACCTTTTCATCACAGTCTCACTCTGCTGGCCTGTCTGTCCTGCTTCCTACCTCTCTGTATGTAGTATTTCACGTTTTTCAGCTGTTATGACTCACAATTACATGTGAGTTTTGTCCCTGTGGGGTTAAACAAATGAAAGTTGAAACAGATGCAAATGTATGGCTCTTAAGAGACAGACAACACCATGTTTTAGAAGCAAATACAACAGGAGAAATAAACACATACTTAAAGAGATACAGTATTACATAACCCACAAGAAAGCCCTGGAAACATACTCCTCTGTAAGTATGGTAGTTTATTAATAGCACTTCCAATTTGCCTCTGTGTATGACAGTGTAAAAGTGTGTGGCATGCTGTTTTCTGTGGTACAGTGATGCTATCACTCCAGAGATCACAGCAAAAGTAGCTGACTTGGCTACAGGATTTTCTTTAATTGAGTACCACCTGAAAAAAACGCTCTTCAGTTCAAGCCATTTGTTCACCTGTTCTGTGGAAACTGTGTGGTTACAAAGCCCTGATGGTGGAATATTTTGGATTATTACTCTTATTAATAAGGTTAATATTTTAATAAACAACATTTTTCACCACAGGTGGAAATGCTTACAAATGCTTATGATGTATAGTTGATACTACATTTCTGTTCACTCACCACTATATAGCACTAGTTCAAAACTCCTTGCACTTTCTTTTTGCTTGCTAACACTGCTATTCATATATATATATATATATATATATATATATATATATATATATATATAGTGGCGTTCGGCTGGGGGCTTATGCCCAGCTGGGACGCCTGGAAGGAGCAGGAGAGGGATTATACCTCCCCTGGGCCACGAGAGGGCAGCCGCCCTGGTCTGTATGGGGGCCACGGGAACTGAGCATGGACGCTCAACCCTATTGGGGCCCGTGATCACCACAAGGGGGCGCCCGGAGGATTGAGGAGCCAGCACTTCCGCCACACCTGGAAGTGCTGCTGGAAGGAATACCAGGGACACCCGGAGTGCTTCCGGGTGTTCATGCGGGCGGCACTTCCGCCACACCAGGAAGTGCTGCAGGAACATTTTCAGAGGACACCTGGAGCACATCCAGGTGGATATAAAAGAGGCCACCTTCCTCCAGTCGAAGCCAGAGTTGGGAGGAAGAAGACAAAGCTCGGGAGAGAGGAACAGAGGCGGTGAAGGAAGGACCATTGAGAAGCCCGGACTTTAGAAAGGTGTTTGGTGCAGGGTGCACAGTGTTGTGTGCGGGACAATTCTGTAAATAAACCGTGTGTAGACTGGAACTGCCAGTGTCTGTCTGTTGGTGTCCAGGCTGGTTTACCACAATATATGTACAGTGGTAACTCGGTATACGTCCACTTTGGAATAAGTCCAACTTGGTATACGTCCAGTTTGGACATGAAACATTTTGCTTAGTATTCAACCTTTGTTTGGAATACGACTCATGTGCAACCCTTGTTTACCTCTCTCGAGTCAAAGCCACGACTGCCCATGAGCGTCAGTGCGCTAGTTGCTAGCATTCAATGCACAACCCCCGCTATAACTCTCTGTGAATTTTCACGTGTGTGGTATAGCGGGTCCACAGCTCCTGTCAAAGGCCAGTTTTAAAATAAATAATCACCGAGCTCGCAGCTTGGTGAGGGGGTGTGGTGGTTGTGTGGCTGAAGCGGTTCTTGGGGCAATTCGCGCCTAAATGCACAGGTGAGAGACCATCCACATTCGTGATAGTTTCTGGGGCTGCTTATCTTGATAAATAGAAGCACGAGTCAGCTAGAAGTGGAGGAAAAAGAAAGAACGGACGGGAAGTTGAGAAAGAGACAGAGAGAAAGAGAGACGGTTCAGGAGAGTGTTGCAGCCGAACAGGGAGCCTGGGTGTTGGGCCGACACCCAAGGAATAGTAGTAGTGGTCACTCCCACTGAGTGATCATGGAGCGGGATTGACCGAAAGGAGGGTGACTCTCCGCGTAAGGACTTGGGCGAGTGTATTCCCCAGCGTAGGCGCCCTGGTCACTGTGGATCCCAAGTCGCTGTCAGGAGGAGCCTACCGGAGCCAGGGATCAGAGAGATGAACTGAACAGCTGTAGTAGGCAGAGTGAAGGACGGCTGCAAGTAGGGCGACTCCCCTGTTGGGAAGCAGGGGGGCCACCAGGTAAAAAGGCACTGGGATCTTGTTTGTTTTTTTTTTTTTTTTTAAAGAATGCATCCTGCTGTATTTTAACCTTGTTGTTTTTAAGAAGACTTTTTTCTATTGTTTTTAACCTCCACGTTTCACTTCTGATTTTATGGATTATTTATTGGAACTTTGGACACTGCACTTTAATTTGAACACCTTGTTTTGTTGATTGTTTTAACAAAAGCACTTTGCACTTTTTCACCATCCCCATGCTTTGTTGTGCCTCACTGCTAAGCTCATCGGTAACATTACCGACGGTGTAGGGTTCAAGGGCTCCCTGACAGCGGATGGGAGCATACAGCAAACCCGCACCGACAGCAGATGGGAGCATACAACAAATCTGCATCGTCACAACGTGATTTTGTGTTTTTCACGTAAATCTGAATTGATTGTTGAAAAGTATGAAGATGGCATGCGTATCCGGGACATGGCTGTTGCATACCTTTTGCCAAGAACGACGGTATCTACGATTGTGAAAAACAAAGACGTTATTGAAAAGTAAAGTGAGGTTAAATTTTCATTTATTTCATCTAATTGCTTTTGTATGTATGTATTTTAGTATTAAGCAGTGTTTAAATTATTTTATACAACCCCATCAATGTATAATATGCCAATAACAATAGGATTTTTTTTCATGGGAACGGATTAATCATTTTCCCATTATTTCTTATGGGAAAAATTAGTTTGGTATACGTCCTGTTTGATATGTCCAAGGATCTGGAACGGATTAAGGATGTAAACCGAGGTACCACTGTATATACTGTATATATATATATATATACAGTAATCCCTCGCTATATCGCGCTTCAACTTTCGCGGCTTCACTCTATCGCGGATTTTATATGAAAGCATAACTATATATATAACGCAGATTTTTCGCTGCTTAGGGTTCTGCGGACAATGTGTCTTTTTACTTCCTGTACATGCTTCCTCAGTTGGTTTGCCCAGTTGATTTCATACAAGGGACGCTACTGGCAGATGGCTGAGAAGCTAACCAATCAGAACATGCAGTTAAGTTCTCCTGACTGAGAAGCTAACCAATCAGAGCACGCAGTTGAGTTCCTGCGTGCTGAATGCAGTGTTAACCAGAAAGTCTCGTCTAGCTCATTCAGCATCAACGTGTTTCGCTGTGTAAAGAGTTGTGCTCTTTTGTGTTTATCTTTGTGCATAGTCAAGCCCTTCATTATGGCTCCAAAACAATCTGCTACTGCTTCAGGGCCCATGCCCAAGCGCAAGAAGAAGATGTTAACGATTGCCGAAAAGGTAAACGTTTTGAATTTGTTGAAGGCTACGATTCTTTTTATTTAAAAAGTAGGAAAGGAATATAAGATCTACGGCCGCAGTGTCCTTTTAACCAGGGTGCAAAACGAGTTGTAAGTGGATGTAATAAGGCAGTAGTCTGGATGGAATCTGCTTTAGGGATTTGGATTGAAGACTGCCAGAAGAAGAACAACGGCAGTGCTACACAATCGACTGACGTGGCTCCTTTACAAGGGCTGTAATGCTCTCCTTTGTTGTGCAGTAAAATTAAACTCATTGTTATCAGACAAGTCATCGTGTAATTGTTGGTGAGTAACCATAATTAATTTTTTTTTACAGTGCTTAGTACATGTACGTACGTTTAGTGTCACTGTACACACATTTACTGTATACTATTTTTCTTGCATTGTACTTATTTATTACTGGTGGCTTGTCTATCGTAATGGCTGTAACATATGTGATATCGGAGACACTCAATATCTTTAAAATAATATTTAGGTTTTACTGTATATAAACAGTGTGTTTATACACATAATTTCAATGAATCTTACCTAATATCTAAGAGAATACAAAGGGATTATGCTGTATAATTCTGCGGGGAATATTTATAAACAGTGTGGGAGAGTTTATAAGGGCTTAAAATATATGAAAATAACCATACAAACATATGGTTTCTACTTCGCGGAATTTCACCTATCGCGGGGGGGTCTGGAACGCAACCCCCGCGATCAAGGAGGGATTACTGTA